>JAIWNF010000091.1:0-117830 GCA_025093555.1 Circinella umbellata
AGTTCTGATGAGGTAGCGACTATTCTATGTCGGTGGGAATGGTTGTTTCTCTAGTTAAATCAATTTTAATTTTATAAATACATAATTCAAACAATTCATGAAGAATATTGAACATATTATAATAAAAACGTACTTTAACATGTGCCAAGTAAGCATCTAAATAATCCCTTTCCTGCGGATCACCCATTATTTCCAAGATCTCGACAACCTATTACAAAGTTAGGTTGGTAATTATCTTATAAAAGTATCGACTTTTTAAAAATATGATAATATATTTATGGACTTTTATGTTCGCATTTATAGCGTATTAATATGCTTTATATTAATTATCGCTTACGACTATGAGATTAACATTTACTACCCTGCGAGGGTACCACATGGAAGGAATACTGACACTATTATTGTTATGCGTAATTACCTAATTTATCAGTATATACGTACTTAATTTACATAATTGATACAAACTTTATAAATCAATAGTCTTACATTGCGTCAGCATCAGCGATTTGTTGGTCATTGACTCCTTCTGCTAAAGCAATGGCTGTTTTATACATAACGTTAGTACAAAGCAAAGAAATAAAGTAACTACGGTGCAAATAATTTCTTGACTTAACAGTTTAATTGGGGAAATCGCTGCTGAAGCATCTGAAGTTTTATTTGGCACATGTGCATATCTGGATACAACACCAAATATTTACTTGTTTGACGGTTTAAGTTTAACTCATGATATAACGCAGCTTCCAAAATTCTTGATTTATCACTTCTCGGGGGAGCTTTTTTTTGTGTTAGTTTTTTTTATATGGTCAAAAGAACAGTTGGGTTCATACATACCAAACACAAGCACGTCATGATGTTGTTGAAGTATCTAAAGCACAAACCTATATTTATTAGACTACTACGTATTATTTTGTCCTTTATAATATGATTGTATATCACACACCTCATTCAAGGCATCTTCAAGTGGGTGTCCTGCGAAATTAGGAACTTCAAAAACATACAACAAAATTTCAATGAGCATATAAACGATATGATTTTCGAACTTTTTTTTATATATGCAAAGTAATACCTTGTCGTTGAAACTGTTGAGGTTGTCGCGGTTGTTGAGGCTGTTAAATGTTTTAGATTATGTTAAAGAAAAAAAACATTCAATTATTATAATCATTTTTACATACTTGCTGCTGTTGCAAAAGACGAAGTCTACATTTTAGTTGTTAATAATTCTTCAACTTTTATTATTCCACTCCATACAATAATAATAATAGTTATAATATTTACACGTTGTAACGATTCATGTTAATAATACTTAATTTTTTTTGAAAAAGAAAAGGCAAAAAAAAAATATAAAAAAAAACACGTTGAGCGAGTTGCTATTATTATAGTGTTACCCCCTTTTTCCCTTTCCCCCTTTTTTAAATTTATTAAATATATTATCACCTTATAAATTATCAACACCAATAGTAACTCTTTATTATATAATAATTTATTATTGAACAAATAAAAAAGTACTTATCATACCATGAATAATGTGTTCCATTCAGACCGGCAGAACCAGTTGTTAAAGATAAGTAGGATAATTGCTACCTGTACAAGTAATTCTAACCTAAGCCAGTAAAGAGCACGTGTACAAGTAGCTGCAACATTTACAAGTAATTGCAACGCTTGCAATTAACTGTTACAAGTACAAGTTACTAATACTCATGAATTACAACCAATTATCAATTTTAAGATAGATAGATAGAAATTAGTATAAATACGACATTTGTCTTCCTCAATTATATCTTTAGTTTTACTAAGCTTTACTAAATTTACTAGAGTTCTTTTATTTTTATAAGTTATGTATTTATTATAATCTATCCTTTTCCTTGAGTCATACGTATACTCGGAATTATATTCATTCTTCTAATACGATATGATCGAACCGTATCAATAGTGTATTTTATCAAAGTTTGTAACACTATAAATGTTCATCTAACGATGTTTTTTTCTGCGATTCTTCTTCTGTTGTTTAAAATGATTCCCAAAAATTTGGTAATATTTAAATATAATACTTTTTACAAAATAGTCTTCATGTAATCCAATCTTCTGGTGCAGACCAGTTTTTAAAGCGTTTTCGATATCTGCCTTGAGTTGCTCCTTCACTTCGTTTTCATGTCGATCAGAAAATATGTTACTGGAATGAAAAACACTAATGTACTTTTGAATTTCATAATGCGAATGCCATCGCAGTTCCTTCTTGAGAGCCTCTTCAAATGTACGGGTTATTTGAAAACGCAAAAGATTCACCAGTAACTCCAAGACTTTGGAGTCCCCGTAAATATTGTAGACGCATTGTGTAAATGGACGAAAGGGATCTTTCGTAGGTATAGCTTCATTAACCAAATTCAACAAAAACGTGTCTCCTGGTATCCATGCTCTTGGTTTAGTTTGTCGAAATCCATCATACAGCTTTTTTTCCTCATTATGCAAAGCATAAGGTAAAATGGTCCAATTCAATACATACTCCAACCAAAGTGTTGCTTTTTCAGCTGCTACAATCAGAGGACGTACTGCTTCATGTTGAGTAGGAAAATCGATATATTGTATAGCATCAATTGTCATACATTTTGCTATCCAATAAGATAATGTTTCTGATATTTTACCCGTAAATTTGATTCCTCCTTTTTCATCCAATTCAACGTTGTTGTCGCGTTGGTATGTAGTATATTCTGTTAACCAAGAAAGCTGAATTTCTGTCATAAGAATAAAGTCTATTGACGGATGGCTATTATTGACGTATGATTTATAATATGCTGATTCTCGAGTTATTGGACTAATTTTAATATTATTATTTAAAAGTAAACAGTTTTCAAGATATTCTTGTCTTGCAAGTTGTTCATATGTCAAACTTGGTGTACTAAATTGCATCCTGCTGTTCGTCTCTTCAAGTGCGTCGCATTCTTTCAATAAATGGTATCTGGTTATGGGTGCGACAGATAAACCAGTATTACTATGAGCTAGTATGTCATTTATTCTCTTTATATTGGCATCGACTACATTACGCCGTGCTTGTTTTGCTTCTTGACTGTTCATAATGTAAAAAGATGTAATTATTTCAAGTTTTCTTTGTTTATGATTTTATCTAGAGAAGTTTAATAAGGAAATTTTCGTCATACAAAATAAACAAACTAGGTGAATGTTAATGTATCTTATTTCAAATTCAAAACATACACCCGCTTTTGGTAAACTGTTTGTAAAAAGCATTTTCACCATGCCCCGATCCTCTCCAATTTCTTTGTCTATAATTCTTTTTTATCCACCCACATATTTGCATGATATAAAGGAGAACTTGTATATGTGCGTACAGTGATATATTGAAAAAAAAATTAAAACGTGAAAGTGGGTTTAATTGTGTGCAGTGTATCTATGTCTGTAGAAAAAATATAATTGACGGACGTTGGCTTACTGAGAATAAATAAATAATGTGATGGCAAAATGTAAATCCAAACACTTCCATCCAAAAAAAGATAAGTAATTACTATAAATGATATAAGGTGTGGGGTTGTTAATTTCAGACACACCTTGCAATTGATAGTGATGAATCTTTATATCTTAGTAATATAACTGTACCAGTGAATACGAATAATAAGTGGAAATAAGTTAGTCGTTAGAGGATGAGAGATAAAGAACAAGGGCTCATGCTTTTATGTTTAATATGATTAAAATATAAAGGTACATAAAAAAACCCAGCTCCTTCTTTTGAATTATTACGATTACCTTCTTTCTTTTTATTCAATATATTTCACTGTTTATACTTTTGCATAAAGGTTGAATGAATTTATTTTTTCTGGTTGTTGTGGGAATATGGAGATTTTAATTCAATTCTATTACAGCCTGTGTCGTCAATATTGGTGACAAATAAAGGCGTTTCACCCAGGGGCAAATAACAAATCGCGCGTCTTTCCCATCTTTATGGGTATATTCGCAATCCTTTTCATTATTTTTTTTATTCCTCATTATCTGTATTTATCCTGAGCAATCAAACTAACGACACCCTTTATATTGTAAACAAACGACCTCCTGCTGACTGGGTCAGTTCCCCTATAGAGTTGACTTTTCACAATGAATATAATTTTAATAAATGGTTTGCTGAAGAAGCTTCTTGCCATGCGACTTGGAACAAGAAAAAAAGCACAATCTCAACAGCAGCTCCTCCAACTTCATTCACAAAAGATACTCCTGGTCCCAAAAAAAAATTGATTGGTCTCTTTTGTACGTCTGTGATCATAGTCGTAAATTATCTTCCATCCCCCCAGCAACCAAGAAACGTCGAACAAATTTATCAAAACACACTGGTTGTACTGCAAAAATAAAAGCTACCAAACGTGCTGTTGATGGTATTATTGAAGTAATGTATCATTGGACCCATGATGGTCATAATCCTTTCAGTGAACAGGATATAAAAGAATCAAGACTTCCATTCGATGTTAAGAATTGGATTGAAAAACATGTTGAAGAAAAGAAAGATTGGAGAGGAATAAAAGACTTATTACAGTTGTCGAATGAAGAAATGAATGAGGTATGTATAACTGGCATGCTTAAATGTGTAGTCATCTAGGATGCGATATCTAATTTGCTGTTTGATTAGTTTGAAAATGAAATAAATGTAGATCCAAATGTTTTGAAAATACCAGCTGCTCTCCGTGTACATCGCCATGATATTGTAAATCAAATCCAACAACGTTTAAATAATATTTCAAGAAAACACCGATTTGACAAACAAAGCACCCAAGCCTGGATTGATATCCTTAAAGAAAAAGGTTATGATACCTTATTTGAAACTACTACTACATCCGAAGCTGACGAAAAGGCTAATGGATCCAAAAAAGAACTATTAATGGTTGCATGGGTCGCTCCATGGCAGAAAAAGGTATAAATTTGTATTTTGTTTTTGTTTTATATTATTTATAATTTATGCTCTTTTACTAATGTTCTTTTACACAGATATTATTGAAACAAGAGGATATTAATCTCGATTCTACACATAAAACATGTGTATCATTTTTGTCTGATCGTGGTGATTGCTATTTGTTTTCGCTTGTTACTAGGAGTGATGTAACGAACAAAGGTTGTCCTGTTGCTTTTTTTATTACGAATTCTGAATCTTCATTTACTATTTAGTCGTTGGCTCTCGTGGCTTAAGTTTGAATGTGGTTTTTATCCCAAACGTATTATGATCGATTGTAGTGTAACTGAAATGGATGCTATTTTGTCTACGTTTGGTACCGAAGTCCAAGTTTTAGTTTGCCATTGGCATATTCGACGGGCATGGGAAAAGAAAGTTAAACAGGTACGTTACTAACTTAAATAACTTTTGCTTGGATACATAAACATTTTCTTTAACAGATCATTGATAGATCAAAAGCTCGATTAGTACTGTAGATTCTAAAGCTTTACGTAAAAAAGCTCGTGTTTATTTAAGTTCATTGATGTACGCAAAGGATCCAGAAGAATTTGATGTAAAGTGGAACGAATTCAGGCAGTGTCACCTTGTTGAAGATATAACGTTTTATACATACATGTTTGCTTATTACTATCCTAAAAGAGAAAAGTGGAGTAAGGTGTGGCGAGAGGTATGTAATATTATTAAAACAAACTATCATAATAGGGTATTCATTTTCACACAAATAATCTTATTGGATCTTGGCATAACCAATTAAAAACTCATTATTTAAAAAAAACAAGAAAGCACAGAATTGATTATATAGTCTGGCTCATTACCCAAGTTGTTGATTGCGCGTATAGACAATCTATATTACAAGTATTTCATGGATTTGAAGATGTGGACTTGACGAAAGAAGAAAAAAAACGGCATAAAACGGCATATGAACTTGATGATGATACCGCTACAGAATATATTTCAGCTGTAGATGCTCAAAAAGTAAGTAAAAACGCGTTATAAGAACTGTTTCATGTTCTAATGATTAATGAGTAATCTATTGTATATATAGATATAGGTAAAGTCGTTTACAAAAGAAAATATCTATTATGAAATTGTTGTTCGAGAAGGCGTCTTGCATTTGTGTACCTGTCCTGACTTTTATTTTAATCGTATACTATGTAAACATATTTTTCTTCGTAATCGCGTCTGTGATATTCCTCTTCATCGTGTTGGTATCTCTCGTTCAATACAACCTGTTAGACCTGTCAACGAAGCTGATAATGGAAAAATCGAAGAAATTCGTTTACAAGAGCTCAGAAAAAATATCTTATCAAAAATAACATCATCAGTAGACATGTTAAACCGTACTTTATTGAATATGACGCCTGATCAATTAGAAGAATGTAATCAAGCAACGCAAAATTTAAATAATATTTTACAAAATGTGATAGATTCAAGAAATGCAGTTAGAAAACAAAAATAAATAATAATTTAATCACTCCACTTATAATATATAAATACAATAAAAATAAAGAACCCACTTATACTTTTCTGGATTATATACATAAAACCACTTTGTTAAAATTTTTTGTGATAATTCGAGAGTTTTGAATTAAGTGAAAACGTTGTTAAAGCATTTCAATACTTGGTTTTTTTTGTCTAAGTCAAACTAATAATAAGGACTTAGTTTTTTTTTGTATGTACTGGATTTTTATTTCAATTTTATCTCAGCAGTCCATTTTGGAGAGCAGTCCCGACTTGGTGTCGTCATTATCGTGGACAAAAATCGCCGCAAAAAAAGTTTAGCAGTCATGAATATAAACTCAAATTTGAAAATCCGCAACTTCAAAAAAAAGTATAAATAGAGGCGCTTTTCGCAACTGATGCAACTCATACTTACCTGAGCCGTGTGTTTGGTGATCAAGGATGCCGGGCACACAGGGCGGATGGTGACCATTGCACTTCCGGTTGCTGACTGCTCTGCGAACACTCTTCGGGGTGTCTCGAGGCTATAATTTTTGCTTTGGGGAGATGGTCGGTTCGCTGACTTTCTCCCCGCTCCCAATTTTAATAAGTAAATGATAAAAAAAATAAAATTTTAAATAATTTGCGGGTAATCTATATGCCCGTTTTTTTTATATTGTTTTGCTAAATGCATGCTTTTTTTTTTTACCTTTGGGTTTGGTTTTGACATAAGAAAAAGAAGTTATTGTATTTTTTACTCGTTATACGCTTATAGATTTAATAATGATTGATCAAGTGATATTAAAAAAAACGAAGTTGCTTTTTTTTCTTTCTCCCTTTTGTACACTGGCTATTTAAAATGAATTTCTTGTAGCAAATGAAAAACAAAAAGAAGTCAGTGTTTACTATCAATACTATGCCCAAGTAGTAACGAAGTAAGAAAGAATTATGAGTATGCCTCAAATATCAGATGCAAACGCGAACTTGTCCTGAACAAAGGTGGATTTCAATGCAATGTACAAAATGAGTTAGAAGACGTAGTAAAACATCTGTTAATTATAAATGTATATAAAATAATGGTAAGAATATATGGTTGTTGTGACCAATAGAGCAAAAACTTTAGAAAAAGCATTCTTGTCGTGCGAATCGGCAATCAAGACCATGTTTGAATTGACACTATAAAATATTCATTATAGTATATTACTCAATATGATTATATAGAAATTTAAGCTTTGTTAATGCAATGTGGGGAGCTGACTAAATTTTACAGTAGTATTAAGCACTTTTCATCTTCTAGCTTTAAAGTAAAAAAAAAGCTCACACCCTAAAAAGGGGAACACGCAATAGTAATAAATAGTAGTAACATCAGATTCTTATTATACAGACCAATATAAATATATCTTACGCGTTGAATTTAATAGTTTAATAATAATAACACCTATTCTATTAATGAATCAAGCGGGGTAAAGAAATCTTTTTTTTTTCTTGTCTATCTAATGGACACAAATAAATTAATGGAGAAGAGGAGTAAGAAGCGGAGGAAAAAGAAGTATTATTATTACTATTATAAAACTTGAAGCGTATGACAAAAAAAAGCCGCGCACTTTCAGGTTACATGACATTGTGTAATACAGTTTTAAAGTTTCCGTAATATTCCATATCATTACTTTTTACGGATTTCCAAAGAGATGGATAAACCATCAATTTATATAGTAGGATATACTGGGAAACCGGAATATCCCGTAATTAAATATATAAAACTAAAAAAAAGACTGTTTATAAGAAATAATTATCTTTCTTGAGATCGAAAAGAAGATAGTTGGAAAAAAGAGACAAATAAAAAAAATAATATTGCTAATAATAATGATAATAATGACGATGTTGAATGTAGAAAATTATATGAGATGATATGCAATATATGTACTTTATTATAGTTACTATTATAGCGATGCAAATAAACATGTTTAAATGATCCAAAAGGGATTATCTTTTAAAAGAAATATGTTTTTTAATACTTTATAATGATATTTTATAATAGTGCAAGTATAGTAAAAAAAAGAGAGGAAGAGACAACAATGTCGTAAAAAAAGGATGCTTGTGATGTGAGTATAATATGTATAAATATGTTTGTGTTGTTGATGTATAAAGGTCAAGAGGATATGAAAAAGATTACATTTTAGAAGAAAAAAGAAAGATGTAAAAGGAGAGGGAGAGAAAAAGAAGGGCTTATACTGTACTAAATTTTGATTGTATAAAAGGTTTACGATAAAGAAAAGATGATTATATTAAGGATGAGAAGGAGATATTAACGGGAAAGAGAGAAGAAAACAGTTGTTGATAAATAAACCTTATGCGGCGACTGCAAGTGGTTGTGGTTGAGCATCATTCTTTTCATCGGATGCACCTTCTTCCTTCTTCCATTTAAAGTCTTCTGTTGCTGTATCTGCCAACATTTCTGCAATTGCAAGGGAAGCTGTGCATGCAGGTGTAGGAGCGTTACGGACGCAAAGAATCTTACCATCCATTAAATTACGCTCCAAGATATAATCATTGGCAGCAATGCCACCATTTTCAAATACTTGTGACATGACACCAGCAAAACTTTCTTCGACCATGTCTTCAGTCAATCCTGGAACATAAGCTTGAGCTGCACGTAAAAAGGCACGCTTGTTCATGTCTTTATAAAGTTCACCAATTGATAAGGATGGGTTTTTCAAGGCAAAAGCCAACAAGTTCATGTTGGTCATGGAGTCAAATAAATCCTTCATACTAAAGTTCATAAAGTCATAACCTTCACGAGAGAATGTAAGACATGCACCAGGACCAACAATCATTTGAATACCACGACGGGTGTTAACCTAATGAACCCCCCAAATTTAAAAGAAAAAAAAAAGGGAGAAGAGTCAGAATTTATAAGTTAATAAGATACTGCAAGGGGAGGAAATTGAATGCGCTGTTGTTATGTGTGTAAATGTAAAAGAATAAATAATATGTTTATATTGACTTACGGTGGGCGTAAAGTGAACACCGACAGGGATACCGCCTCCACTTGGGACAGGATAGACATTCATACGACAAATACCTCTGTATTCAGGCTTCAGTTGGTAGTAACTACCACGGAAAGTGACAACCTTTGCTTTACCAGCATCACCACCTGCTAAGCCAGCAACTCTATCGGAATAGAAACCAGCACAGGTAATGACGTTTTTAGCAGATACTTTGAGCGTGGGACCACGTTGGTTAGGTTCAGCGCCCCAAATCTAGATAAAGTAATAATATAAAGTTATAGTTATCAATTTTGGTTGCTTAGGTAACGTTGCCTTTCTTATTTTCCAGCCTTCCCCTACCCCCCCCCAGAAAAGATAAAATAAAAACCCTTATGATCGATAAGAAAGTAGAAGCCAGTATATATTGAAATAGAAGGGTGCGGGGTAAAGGGCTGGGTAAAAAGTAAAAAGACCAACAAAATCTGGATTATTTTCTTTATAACATACCTCGATTCTACCATCGTCTCTCTTTTCAAATTTTTTTGCTTCAAAAGCAAGTTTGACTTCAGCACGTCTATTATAAAACATGATATACAAAAATAAAAAAAAGGCTCGTGTTAGTTATTAGATAATATCAATCTGGGGGGGAGAGGTCATGCGATTATGATGTGTGGAAAAAGACGGAAGAATCAATAGTGTGGGGCGGGAACTTTACCCAGATTGGACAATTTCGTTTGCAATGCATTGAGCAACCAAGCCAAAGTCAGTAATACCAGTGTTAGGAGAATACAAAGCGGAGTAAGCTACCACATTAGGTTCGAGTTTACGAATCTAAATGATAATTTTGATAATTAAAGAGATAAGTAAAAAAAAAAAAAAAAAAAAAATCCGAAGAATTCAAAATACGCAGAACAAAAAAAAAAACAAAAAAAAACAAAAACAAAAACCTCCACATTAAAAAAAGAAAGAGAGTGTGCGTGCACATACACACAAACACAAAAAGTAGTCTAACAAAAAAAATTAACTAACCTCCTCACTATTTAAGACTTCTAGATCCTTGACACCATTCAAAGAAGCAATTTCATAAAGTCGTTCGACTTGTTTGTGTTCCTTTTCATCCACAGCAACAATCAATTTACCACAACGTTCAACAGGCAGTTGATTTTGCTTACAATATTCATACATCAATTCAGCGCCACGAACACATGTATATGCCATACGAGAACCAGGTTTATAATATATACCAGCATGGATAACGCCACTGTTATGACCTGTTTGATGAGCTGCCACTTCGCGTTCTTTCTCAAGAACGGCAATGGTCATATCAGGGAAACGCTTCAATAATTCGCGTGCAGTAGCCAAGCCAATGATACCACCACCAACTAATATATATATTACAGTTAGTAAAAAATAAAAAGTAAAATTATATACATAAAATACTTAATAAAAAGATATGATAACTAAAGTAAGAAAAAAAGCTTTACCAATAACAACATCGAAATCAGTTTTTCCATTACTCTCGGAAAGTGCAGTACGGAAACGTTGTTCAGCAGCCATACCGCGTAATTTGGCAAAACCTGGATTCACAGGCATGTTTTCACCAGGAAGGCTTTCCCATAATGAAAGCTTTTGTTCAGCATGTACCTTCTTGGGTTCAGGTCTTATTGCCATGTAAGCCATACCTGTGGCAGCAAAAGCACCCATTGTAAGAGCAGGGATACGACCTCGAGAAAATAATCTGGTAGATCGAGCAAATACCATGATGAATTATAATTGATAGGTAAAAAAGAAATTAAAATGAGTAAAAAAAAATCGTGGAAGAAAGAAGGAAAAGATCAAGAAAAAAAGAAGACGTGGAATATTTGATTTATATAGCTTCGTTCTTCTAACTTTTTTTTTTGATGTCCAATTGTTTGCCGATCTTAAATTGAATCAGATTTTTTTTACCACTATATGAATAGTGATTTCAAAGAGACGGGAAAAAACACAGAGGGGAATAGAACATAAGAAACAAAGAACGTTCCAAAACTGTAACCCCCCCATGGCAAGGTAGGATGACCTTATGCAACAAGGAGTATGCAAATGTGCAGTTATGTGTATGAACTTATTTTATTATTATTATTGTTATGTGGCTTTCTTATCTACTTTTTATCCCTATTCCTTATTGTATATTACTTTTGTCCCTCTTTCTCCAAAGAAAGAAAAAGAGAAGCATTTCTCCTTTCTTTCTAATCGTTTTCTTCCTCCCCTTAGTTGATCACTCCCCCAAATAAATTATAATTCGCCTTCTATACCCCCTGTTTTTTTTTTCAAACTATATTGTTAATGACATTAATTCAAACATAACAACAACGACAACTTTCATGATAAAAAAAGAAAAGAAAAAAAAAACATTTTTCTCCTTCACACATAGCATCCCATCCCACAACATCATGGTGAAATTCTGCCCCTGACTCTTTTTAAATTGGAAGTTTCCCTTTCCGTTTCATCGGATAAACGTGCGTGCGTTAATAAGGAAAGAAAGTAGTAGAAGAAGTAGTAATACGAAATAATGATTTTGAGGATATAATATAATATAATATAGTTTTTTGTCAATACGCAAAAATGAAATAATATACCAAATTTAACTAAATGATCATCTAGTTGCCAAGAAACTATTAAACTCCTCGAAAATAAAAAAAAAACCCTGATCTAGTTGATTCACGCTCAATGTAAATAAACAAATACAAATACAAACAAATTGTTGATTGAATTTTTTTTTTTGGTTTAAAAATAATCTATTTTTGCCTTTTGAATGTTGCAATAAAGTAAAAAACATTTATTTTTATTTCTTTAATAATTCGGCATTCAATCCTTTCTTATTACGTGCAATTTCAATGGCATAAAACTATATAAAAATGAAAAGAGTATATATATTATAGTTATTATAACTATTATATGATCCACATATTCCACATCCACATATTAACCCAGCATACACATAACATATATACAGTAACTTTATCTTTGTAATCCAACCCCTCTTTTCTTTATATCTCCTTAAATTTATCCTGAATCTTTTTTTTTTTACAAACCTGCATGCGGACACCTGCAATAAAATGCACGTTAGACATTTGTTATGCAGATTACTTTCTTTTCTTAGCAAAATCAAATCAAACACAAAAAAAAGTAACTTACCAAACATTGTATTTTTTTCAGTATAATCATCTCTGTAATCAATACGAAGCAATGTGCCAAAGTTAAATTCATTAACTCGTTTTTCGTACTTGTTCACCCAATTGCGCCACTTTTCCTTGGCTTGAGGTGTTTTGAAATCCTTATCATCCAAATGCTTCACATCAATTTCTGGAAAGGTTTCTTCAAAATCTTTGTAAATTTCATCGTCGATCCTAAATATATTATATACATGTATATAATATTAATTCCCATTCTTACTCTATCTCCTTACTTTTTTCTTTTTTTTTTTTTTTGCCACAACACAACAGTTGTATTTCCTACTTTGTTAATGGAAAGTTCTTCATATCGATTTTACTGATCAAATTATAATATGTTTCCGCATGATGCATAGCCTAAACACACAAAAAATAAAATAATAAGTATAAATCAACCAATCAATTCCAAGAAAAAAAGGAGGATGGTAGGACATCTGCGAAATGATAGAATTTGTGAAAGCATAAATCACTAAATATATATATAAAAGTATAAAGTATAAACAGAAGTTTCAGTATTTAGATAAATTGACTAATTTTCTCTCTTTATCATTGTATATATTTATGGTGCACATTCATCTCTCCTCCCCCCCCAAAAAAAATATGTATATTTATAAATATATAAAAACGCGTATTTGTCGCGTGAATATATTATATATGCATGTTATTGTATATATCAATACTTACCAATTGTTTTTTGTTTTGTTTTTATGAATAACTACTTGCCTTGACAGCCCATTGCTTTTCTAACGAAATAATAATAGTAATAATAATAATAATAATAGCAATAATATCAGTTTTCAAGATCAATTTGTCATGGCAACCATGACTTTATATATCCTTAGCAACCAAGAACTTTTTTTATTTTATTTTCTTGTTACCAATATCTTCGAGTTGCTCGAGATCTTCTGCTTTTGGAAGAGGCATTGTAAATCTTTTTATTATTAAATGTATATGTAAAGAGAGTCTAAAAAAGAGGCAGAACTAATAGAAAAAAAAAAAAAAGAAAATGCAAAACTCAAAAAAAAGTGACGTGCAAATTCCAAAATAGGGCGGGATTTCGGGAGATGAAGCATTGCATGACTCCTCGAGTTTCATATTTCTTATTTTTGTACCTTTTTATTTTCTTCATAAAATAAAATAAGATAATGGCAGAATCCAATAACCATGTTTCTCATGATAAACCAAATACCAATGAAGAAAAAGAAGAAGACAATGAACAAACTAGTGTGGATTCTGAATCTCAGGAAGAAGAAGAGGAATTAGAAAGTGAATATGATTCGGATGACGGTGGAGAAAGTGAAGATAGTGATGAAGAAGATATGGAAGAAGAGCCGAAACTTCGATATCGTCGTGTTGGTGCAGGTGTACGTAATTTATTAGAAAAAGATGCCGCTTCTGCATTACGAGTCTCTGATAAATTTGTGGTGAGCTTTTAATTTTTGTTTTATTTTTTAAAAAAAAATAATACATTCTTAAGTCATTATAACGAAAAAGTTTCTCTAAAAAGTTCAAGGGGGGGTATATAATACACAAACAACAACGAAATATATATGTATATTATATAATAGGCATTAGGTACTCATTGGGGAGCTGTTCATGTATTGGATTTTGAAGGCAATGTTATTAAAACATTTCAAAAGCATTCAGCTACTGTCAATGATATTTCGATCGACGATGCAGGTGAATTCGTGGCCAGTGCATCCGACGATGGTAAACATATATTAATCTAAATACATGTACATTTATCAAATTAATTAACGACTTGGCATATATGTATATATATAATTAGGCAAAGTATACATTTATTCACTCTACACGAACGAAATTCAATACTTTAACTATCGTCGACCTGTCAAAGCACTAGCATTAGATCCAGAATTTGCACGTAAATCAACACGACAATTTGTTTCGGGTGGCATGGCTGAACAATTAATTATGAATGAAAAAGGTTGGCTTGGTCATAAAGATGTGATTTTACATGCAAATGAAGGTCCTATCTATTCTATTCAGTGGCGTGGTAATTTTATTGCTTGGGCCAATGACGAAGGTGTTAAAATGTATGATACAACAACCAATTTACGTATCACTTATATTGATCGACCTGAAGGAAGTCCACGTGCTGATTTATATAAATGCCGTATGTCTTGGAAAAATGATTCTACTTTATTAATTGCTTGGGCAGATACTGTCAAAGTAGCCGTTGTCAAGGTATAACAAAAACACTAGACTAAAAAAAAGAGTGGTCATTTTTTTTTTCTGGCAGAATGATTTTTCTTTAAACACAAAAAAAAAACTGACATCGCTCATTATTCAATTATTTATAGGAAAAACCAAGACACTTACAACAACAAGGTCAACCTATCCATTATGTTGAGATTATAAGCATGTTTCAAACCGATTATATTGTATCTGGTATTGCTCCTTTTAATGATACGCTACTTCTTCTCGGTTATATTATCGATGATGATGAACATGCCTTGGATGCAGATACACAAGATCCTAAATTACAACGTAAAAAACGTGCTGTTCGTCCCGAATTACATATCATTAATGATGACAATGAAGAAATTTCGGCTGATGTCCTTGCACTACATGGATTTGAACATTATCAAGCCAATGACTACGTGTTGGAATTTTTGGATGAAGAAGATATGTTTTATGTATTAGGTCCTAAAGATTTGGTAGCAGCACGACCACGGGATCAAGATGATCATATTGAATGGTTAATGGATCATGAACGTTACGGTGATGCACTACAAGCAGCCCGTGATGCTGAACTTTATCACGGAGGAAGCCGACGATTTGATGTTGGAGAAATCGGTCAGACTTATTTGAATTGGTTGGTGGAACATAAAGATTATGAAGATGCAGCGAAAAATTGTTCTGGTGTACTTGGAAATGATCGGACCATGTGGGAAGATTGGGTTTTTCGGTTTGTTGAATTGGGTGAACTTAAGGTTTGTATGTGTGTGGTTTTTTTTTTGTGAGAAATGGGTGATGATGGTGACAATGTTGGGGGTAGTTGTGCTAGCGAATGGAAAAAAAGAAGAATTTTTATTTTTAAAGGGAAATGATGGGAAAGAAAACGTTAATATATGTATATATATACGTGTGTGTGGGTATCTAGGGGTTGAGTAGTACTTAATTCGATGGTGTGAAAACTAAATCCACTTTTTTTAAATAAGGCCATTGCTCCGTATATACCCGTTAAAGATCCTCAATTGAGTAGCACATTATACGAAATTGTGTTGGCATGGTTTCTGAAAAGTGACCATCAGGTACAGTGAGAAAGTTGAGATTATTTGTTGCAGACAAATGTATATTATTTACGTAGTGTACTCAAAGAAACGGTGTGGGGGTTGGTGTGTGGTGGGGTGGATCAAATTTATTAGGCTTTACGAAGTACAATTCATAAATGGCCAAGGCCACTTTATAGTCTATCAAATGTTATTGTAGCTGTTGAAGATTACTTACTTAAAGACAAAGATAATGAAATATTATTGGAATGTCTCGCTGATTTGTAAGTTTTTACTTTTGTTAGTTTTTTCGTTATAAAGAGAAAATAAAATGGAGGAAGAAGTTATTATGGATATTTAATTGGTTGATACGCTCTTTTCTTTTTACCCAGATATACATACAACAATCAACCTGATAAAGCAATTGAATATAATTTACGACTACGACGACCCAATGCATTCGAACTTATTCAAGAGTATAATATGTTTGATGCTGTCAAGGATAAAGCGGTGTTATTGATGGAATTTGATCAGCATTTATTCGAAAATGAACGAGAGGAAGCTGAAAATGGTGTTGGTAATGGTGTTGGTAATAAGGGATCACCCAAATATCTCAAAAAACCAACACAAATGCCTGCTGTACAAATGCTTGTTAAAAATACCGAAGCAATTCCAGTATGTATTTATATATATGTGTGAGTGTATTATCGCGCATATACTAAATCTTATAATTTTTGATCGATTTTTCTTTTTCATAGCCAAACAAAGTTGTTCCACAATTACGATCTCATCGACAATTTCTACATGTTTATTTGGATGCTTTATTTGATCGAGATCGACATATTGGATATGAATTCCATGATATACAGGTAAATGCTAACAGCAAAAACAAAAAATATAGATATAACTCGATAAGGATGAGTATATGAATGTTTATTTTTTTCTATAATTGCATAGGTGGAACTTTATGCAGACTTTGATTATCCAAAATTACTCGACTTTTTACGTGCAAGTCATTATGTATCGTTAGAAAAAGCATATTCTGTCTGTGAGAGAAAGGATTTTGTACCTGAGATGGTATTTATCCTTGGTCGTATGGGTGATAATAAAAAAGCTTTGATGTTAATTATTGAACGATTGGGTGATGTCCAACGGGTAATGTCATTTTTTTTTATTTTATTTTTATATTTTTGTGTATATAGTTTTTTTTAAAGGGTCAGGGGGGTTAGAATAATGGAGAGTATATTAATATGTTATCTATTAATTAGGCCATTGATTTTGCTAAAGAGCAAAAAGATGATGATTTATGGGAGGATTTATTAACTTATTCCATGGATAAACCTAGTAAGTTTTGATATCTTTTTTTAACGAATATATATCTATATATTCATGTTAAATCCATGAATGAGAAAAAGGATGGAATGGAATAGTTGATTGATAATGATATATTTACTATTATTTCATAGAATTTATTCGTGGACTTTTGGAAAATGTGGGTACGGATATCGAACCGTTACGATTGATCAAACGTATTCCTGATGGATTGGAAATTCCTGGTTTAAAGGAAGCTTTACTTAAAATCTTACAAGATTACAACTTACAGGTAAAATATATATATCTATTCTTAGTATTATTCATAAATAAAGAGAAAAGATAGTAAGAGGACAAAAGAAAAAAAGCTAATAAAAAAAATATATTAAATGTATTATATAGATGTCATTACATGAAGGATGTGAAAAAATTCTTGTCAGTGATAGTGTATTTTTAGCAGATCGCATGTATCGAACACAGAAACGAGGCATCAATTGCAGTCGTAAAGTATCTTTCTATAGACATATTACATACCCACGTACATATTTATGTGTTAAGGCTTACATAACTTGATTTCTAAACATCCTTCTACATATATATATACACGTATTATAGAGGATATGCTATGCAGTATATGTGACGAATTAGTTTTTGATAATACCAACCTAGATGATTTCCCGAACAGTATTTTATTCTTTTGTCGACATGCATATCATGAACGATGTTTACTAGATAAAGATGAAGCGGATAATGCTTCAGCAGCAACTACTACAACTCCCAAAAATGCTATTCATCCAGGGACACTTTCTACCAAAATTAATCATTCCGCTTTGCTTAAATCTACTCGAGATATTGGATGTCCTTTATGTCGTGAGCACGCAGCAGGTGGAAATGCTTTTGTTAATCGAATGAAATCTCAACGTCGTGGGGGTAGTAATGGCAAAACGATATCTCCTGGAACAGGCAGCATTCGAAGTTTAGGTGTTGTTCATTGATATTGAAAGCATAACCATCATCTCATCATTATTACTATTTTTATCTGGAAAAAAAAATACAATCAAAAGCGACAACAACAATTAACATATTCATATTCATCATATGTATATATATCTATTATATCCCCCGGTCCTATCTCTCACTCACATTTCTTACCCTTCTACCTCATTCCAATAAAAATATTCATATTATTATTATATATTAGGAAAATAAATAAATTATATATATAAATATCTTTTGAAAAAGAAGCTATCTGAGTGTCTATGTATTAAATTTGGGTACACGTTTTGGAATTAAAGCTATTACGAGTAAGATGCTATACTTGGAATGCGCCACAAAAAAAGTTGTGAAACAAAGCACCAATATAAAAAAAAAGATGGATTCACCTGCTGGAACTCTTTTCCATTTTTTTCCTTTTTCCTTTACCAGCCACCCTATCTTCAGTTTCTTGACTATAAAACAAGAAAATAAATCGTATTAGTCAAACGTTAATCAATTTATAATAAACAAGAGCTCTGTAAGTAGTGTACATGAAATTGTATATCTAAAATCTTCTCGTTACACCTCCAAATAATAATAATAATAATAATCTTTTTTTTTACGTAGTTCTCACAAGAATTTTTTTATTTAGAAGTGTATTCACGTCGCGAGTAAAAGAAAAAAAAAGTAAATACGTACGCATGTATATAACATACGATACAAATCAAATTGGTTATGGTCAACCACCGTTATCGAACATAAAGAAACAGAATAATAATGGGCCTTTTCGACCAACATGGCTTATACGAATGTCAGATTTGGTAAAGGTTCCTGGAAAAGAAGTTACTGAAACTGGATATTGTGCACTTTCTTATGCGTGGACCTGGTCAGGCGAAAAATTCACGAATGAAACCACGGGTCATCCAGAGGTTAGAGATGAAGGAAAACATAAAATTATTACGACTGTCCAAAAAGATAATGGAACAGTATTATCACGTGACGTTAAATTTGAAAGCTTATTACAACAAATATGTCAAGATTTTAAAGTTGAATACCTTTGGTTTGATCGATGGTGTGTGGATATTAATAACGAAGAAGAAAAGGTTGAATCATTGAAACAAATGTATTTGACTTATAGTCATGCTGACTATGCTATTGCTTTGGTTCCCGAGATGGAAATTATAATATCAAACAACAAAAATGATTTATCAGAACAACAACGATTAGTTCAAGTGCTGGAACATTGCTTGGATCAAATTATTCAGTGTGAATGGACAAAACGGGTTTGGTTACTCGTTGAAGCCATGATGTCTAAACGTCTCTTATTCCTGGGAAAAGATGTTCATATGTGGTCAGATGGATTGGGTCAATACGCTTCATCACTTGTTCATTCAAGCGCTTATGTTTCCTTGGAAGCTATTCAATCTTTATCTGGACAACAAAAAGATGCTTGTAAAGTTTTATGGCATGCGCATCGACGTGCTACGACTTTTGATCATGACCGAATTTTTGCTTTGATCAATATCTATTCTTCATCTACTACATCGTTATCAATAACACACAACATAGGTCGTGATATGCCTATTACATATAAACCTGCATTAAAGGATTATATGATTCAATTTTACAAAAAATTGATAATGGTTGATTGGACAATGTTATGTTTTGGTAAACAACAAAAAGATTATCCAAATGAAATGGTAAAATTTGCTACGTTTATGCCTTCTTGGACAGGTGTTTTGGGTACTCATATCCAACATGCAACAATGAGTCAGTTATCACAAAAAGAAGAAAATGTAGTGGCTACTATTGATGAACAAGATGACAACAAAAGCAGCATACGAGTCCAGTGTAAATCAGTTTTACTCGATTCTGTAAACTCTCTTACAAACAGAAATGATGTTGCTGTTGATATACAAGAAAAGCTTGAAAAACGTTATGGTATTACATTTACACATCACTACAGAGAAATTTTATTATCTTTAACTCAAGAAAAAGATCTTGGCGAATGTATTATTTTAAATATACCTTTTGTTTGGCAAGAGTGTGTTATTCGTCCTGTTATTATCAAGAATAGCGAATATTATCGATCCATTGGTATATCCTCCATTCCACATCAAGGCGATCAAAAAGTGGGACTTGACAATTTTGGTTCTGTATCCGAGGATTCAATATTTATTATCCAATAAAATACCCTCTTTCTCTTTGTAAGTGTATGTGTGTTTCATTTAGTAACTCATAAATCATAAACATCTTTTTGAGAGAAAGTGTGGACCCATCATCATCATTATTCAAAAAATATTGTTTATTTTTTCCACGCCATCCAAATGCATAATAACTCAGATAATAGGTCTATGTAAATAAATAGGCTTAATTAAATAATCATTTCTCTTGTTTATTGTTGTTGTCATGCAAGTGGCACTTTAAATAATAGTTAAATCAAAATCAAAAAAGGTAAAATGATTTGATTTGTCTTGATATATTTACTTTATTCAATCCTATTTCTTTTTCTAATTATCATGATTATTTGAAATGAATAGTAATTAACTATCTCGGTATTAAAAAAAAATGTCATTCTTTACTGAAGAAGAAAACGGAGTGTCATCCCGAGATTCCCGAGATTTTTTATAAACATGTGTGTAATTAAATCACAAAACTTTTTTCCTCAAAAAGATATAAAAAAAGTATTTATTATCTAGCACTTGATTAGTAAAGATGTCAAGAGAGAAAAAAGAAGTAGAAACAGAGTAGAGAAACTAGTGGAGAAAAAGTTTTGTTCTGGAAAAGAAATCATTTGTAAGCAATAGATCATTATAACATAAAATTACTGAAAATTACGTATGCATTTTGTATAGGAGATTGTTGTTTAGTAATACAAAGCTCATTGGTCAATATTTGATTTAGAGGGAAAAAGAGAGAAAGCGAAAAAAAAGTTTCCTTTGCTGTCTAAATAGACTTTTTTTATAATTGTTTCGATTTCCGATTCCTATTTAAACCACTTTTCCTAGATTGCCGCGTTTTATTATCTTCTTTTCTTTTTTCTAACTTTTATTCTTTTGTTATTAAATTAATATAAATCATGTCTTTCGAAGAACCCAAGACCCTCGAAGATTTCAAGAAGCTCATCAGTGGTGATAAGCTTGTAAGTTAATTTTTATATATAATATTATCAAATATTATTTTTAAAAACTAACCATTAATAATAATAATGATAATAAAGGTCGTTGTTGACTTCCACGCCACCTGGTGCGGTCCTTGTAAGTTGATTGCTCCCAAGTTCAAGGTCTTTGCTGAAAATTATACTGGTGCTGTCTTTGCTAAGATTGATGTTGATGAAGTTCCCGTAAGTATTATTATTTATTTATTTCATGTGTTAAAGGAAAAAAAAAGAAAGGAAACGGGTTATTTATATTTTATATATAGGATGTTGCAGCCGAATACTCTGTTCGTGCCATGCCTACTTTCATGTTCTTCAAGAATGGTAACAAGCTTGGTGAAGTTGTTGGTGCCAACGTTGCTAACGTTGAAAACAAGATCAAAGAATTTATCTAATTTTTCTTAGTTGAATATCTCTTTTTCCACACCCCCAACACCTTTCTACCCCCAACCCTACCCAAATTATACACACAAAACAATAGCTCGCGTCCTTGTTCGTTTAAAAAAACAACTCACGCAATGTAAATTTTTTTTTTACCATAACTCAACAAATTCTTTATATATATATATTTATTTATACATATATAACTCGATGTTTTGTTTGCATTACACATATTACATTATATTACGCCTACAACACGCGTATAACATCAGAGGGAATAGGAAGTTCATCATGGTTATCAGATTTATATAGGGGAAAAAGTGGAGGTGTATAATGGAATTTTCCCTTCTTTTTTTTTATGTTGTGTATAAAAAGACGGGTTTTTTTTTTTTCGAAACCCTTGGAAAGGCAGAGAGATCGGATTATCGTGTGGTTTTTTTTCAAGTCCAGACGCATTTGGGACAATTTTAAAGGAACACTTAATACTAAAGGCTTTTACAAGAAAAAGATAAAAAAAAGACGAGTGAGAAACTTGTGCCTGACTATGGTTTATACACATAATAATAATAATAAAATAATAAATAAAACAAAAAAACAATAGAGGAGGTAGTTTGTTAATCTAAATCATGAAGGTGTAATCTTCTATAAGAGAAGATCAAACCCAAACTTCCATAACAAAACCTTATTTTGTCGATTCATTCAGATGATTCCGATCCTCTAAGGAAATCAACTCTTTTTAATTACTAAATTGATTTCCTCAAAAAATATAAACATAAATATATATATGTAACTAATGTATTTACTTAGCAACACTTGTTGTGTTAGTTGTTAGGTAAGAACGTTACAGGGAGAATGAATGCATAAATTGTATAATATATATATATACACAAGAATATTATCATTATTAATATATGTCAAGTGAAAGAATATATTTATTTTACAAAAAGTTGTTCGATTATTCCACTATTAGATATCATTATATTATATAACTAGGAGCTTAATCATTCGTTCAAACAACCACACCAAGTATATATATATATATATTATATTGATCTCATCATCCCAATCTCAATATCAAAACTGCGGCCCACAACTGCGAAACATAGAAAGTGTGATACACTAATATATATAGGTCACGCATAATGAACAACTGCGAATGTCTATTATTAAACAAAAAAAAAAAAAGAACCCATAACGCATAAAAATAAAATGCATTTACTATAAACGAAATATATTTTTCTTGTTGTATATGGATCCCGTTCCATAAAAGCCTAAATCAAAATATTGAATATGTGAAGATAATAGTTCCCTGTTCCTTCCAATTTTGTTGGGGTTCCCCTATTCCCTTTTTTTCCGTTTTTTACTCTGCATTTAACTATTATATCATTCGTAAACTAAATTAAATTGTTAAAAAAATAATCAGTTTACGAACTTATTATAAAAGGGATAATAATAAAAAAGAACAAAGAAAAAGAAATTATCATCATGCATGGGGGGTAACCGATTTCGTGATATATAAAGTAGCACATAGTTAGTCAACTGCGGTTTTTGGCAGATGACGAGCTTATATAAAAACTCCGCCTTCTCTTGGGTCATCCATTCCAACATTCCCTTTAATCCTCTTTCTCCATCCCTACACACACATCCTAAAACCCTTTTTTTTATATAATAAATAATTGAAAGGTAAAAAGAAGAATAGATTTATCATCCATCCATAATTTATGTAAATCCATCTAATATATCGTTAAATCCATTATGGATTATTTTTTTCTTTTTTTATTTAAAGATATGGCTGCTGAACAACCTACCTTTAAGCTCGTCCTCGGTATGTTTACCTCAACTTTTTTTTTTCAGAAATCCAAATTTCAATCTGAAAATTATAAAAAAAACGGAAACGAAAATAACAATAAAATAAACTGAATATGGAATTAATCAAATAAATTAAATAATGGTGGTTCTTTCATCTATTATATAGTTGGTGATGGTGGTACCGGTAAGACCACTTTTGTCAAGCGTCATTTGACCGGTGAATTCGAAAAGAAATATGTTGGTATGTATAAATAGATAAGATGAGAAAGATGAGAAATAATAGCGCAGCATCTTTATGAAAGGTTGTTCATTTATTTATCTTTTAAAAAAAACATAATAGCTACTTTGGGTGTCGAAGTTCATCCTTTGACTTTCCATACCAACTTTGGTCCTATTGTCTTTAACACTTGGGATACTGCTGGTCAAGAAAAGTTTGGTGGTCTTCGTGATGGTTATTAGTAAGTTGTAAAAAAAAACGCGTATTCTTTTTTTTCTATCTCCCGCTCATCTATAATAAATGTTAATAATAATTTATTTCCTATGAATAAATAGCATCCAAGGTCAATGTGCCATCATCATGTTTGATGTCACTTCTAGAATTACTTACAAGAACGTTCCCAACTGGCATCGTGATCTTGTTCGTGTCTGTGAAAACATTCCTATTGTTCTCTGTGGTAACAAGGTCGACATTAAGGTAAAAAGACTGTTGTATTTACAGAAAGAGGGTGGGAAAATATATACTAATAATATTTGGGATGATGTATGTATGGGGTGATTTATAATGAAAATAGGAACGTAAGGTCAAAGCCAAGACTATTACTTTCCACAGAAAGAAGAACTTGCAATACTATGATATTTCTGCCAAGTCTAACTACAACTTTGAAAAACCATTCTTGTGGTTGGGTCGCAAGTTGATTGGGTATGTTTAAATAGAACTGAACAATAATATTGAATAGGATAGGAAAAGATATATTAACTAATTATTATAATTAAATAGTAACCCTCAACTTGAATTTGTTGCTGCACCTGCTCTTGCTCCTCCTGAAGTCCAAGTTGACACCAACCTTATGCAACAATATCACAACGAAATGGAAGAAGCTGCTCAACAACCTCTTCCTGAAGAAGACGACGACTTGTAAACTCTTTTTTTTTTGCACATTTTAAATACGAAAAGAAAAAAAATACAATCCTACTTTACTTTTTTTTCCCATCTCAATATTTTTTTATTTCTTTTGCTTTTTTTTTTCTTCTCTTTTTACTTCTCTATTCAATCAACATTTCAACAATTCAACAACAACATTTATTACTCACTCAACTCACTTACACTCAATTCACACAATTTCATGTTATATATATTATATATAAAAACTTATTGAGAAAAAGAAATCAAAAAAATTAAAGTCGTTTTTTATCTTTTTTTTTTTTATTCCTCCCCCTTTGAATCCCTCCCCCTCAAACTCCCTTTATTTTTCATTCACCACATATACACACACATTTAGTTTAGTTTTTTTTACATCTCTCTCTCTCTCTCTTTGTTCTCTTTCTACCTCCTTTTTTTTCCCTATCAAAAATACGCGTAAAAAAAAAGAACAAAAAAAAACAAAAAGGTTTCCCATTTTTTTCTTACAAACATCCCCTTTTTCCTCTTAGATTCACTATATAACAATGGAATTGTTCTTTTGTGATATTATTATATGATAATATTTGTTGAGTGTTGTATTGATTGATTTTATATGATGAGAACGAAATTTTTATTTTATTTTATGCAAGAGTCCATACATATATACATACACACGCCATATATATACAAAAAAAGAGAGAAAGGTCGTAAATATCGAAACATATAAAAAAATAACGTTAAAAAAAGATGAATTCGATTTTTGTTGTTGCTGTTGTTGTATATATATGATATAGATGTGTGTCGTATAAATATAATTGTCGAAATAAGAAGCGAAATCGTTTATTTGAGCTATTTTTATTTAAAGAAAGAATATTAAAAGTTAATATATATTCTTTCCCATTTATAACAACTCTTTCTTTTATATTATGTATATAACTTACCTTCTTCTTGGGACGGAGTTGATTGGAATGACCACACTTTCTCTTACGACAGTTAGTAGCACGAGGAGGAAGGCGAGCATAACACTTGCGGCAAATGTTCTTTTCACAGTTATACTTGGAAGCCAAAGCCTTCAAGGAAGGTTCAATGATACCACCACGAAGACGAAGCACCAAGTGAAGAGTAGATTCCTTTTGAATGTTGTAATCAGAAAGAGTACGACCATCTTCCAATTGCTTACCAGCGAAAATTAAACGTTGCTGGTCTGGGGGAATACCTTCCTTGTCTTGAATTTTAGTCTTGACATTTTCAATGGTGTCAGAGCTATATATATTTATATAATATAATATTTCGTATTTGTGTGTATGCGTGTGTGTTTGTGCGTGTCAGAATAAATTCGCTTATTTTTTTTTCCAATAATTTATTTCTATTTTCTATAAAATTCGTTTGCTGAAAATGGGACGTGTGCTAACCTTTCGACCTCAAGGGTGATGGTCTTGCCGGTAAGGGTCTTGACGAAAATTTGCATTCTATAAAGAAGGTTTTTTTTTAAAAAAAAGAAAAACAAGTCAGAATTTATATAAGTCTATGGATGAATGAATGGATGGATGGATGGATTGAACGGGATGTGGTATGGTCAGGTATGTAATGTATCGTTCTGATTTACCTTGTTGACCGAAAAGAGGGGTGATACTATGGTGAAGGGCCTTCCAGATGATATTGTTGGCTGGATTTTAAAAACTTGGGAAGGGGAATCGTTCGAAAATTACCATTACACTTTTATTTATTTATATTGCATGATTTTTGTATATTCTTTCCTCTCTTCCCCCCCCCTTCCACTTCTTTAATAAATTCTATGATATAAGAGTTGATATATTTGTTCGATTTTTAGAATAACTACTTTTTATATATTATTTTAAATGTTTTTTGATAATAAACTATCAGAAGAAATAGTGTACTAATAATTGAATAATCAATAATTTGTAGTTAAATTGTTGGGTGTCTTGATATGACTATTCAGTACTTCTCACTTCATAATATACATATACGGAAAAGAATGTCCATGATTATGTAGTGCATATAAGTACTTAAATCCTATAATGAGATCAGTGCATCAGGTTATAAAAATTTACAAATTTATACTAATGACTCGATTATATTTAGTAACAGTTATCTCTTACAGTATATGATTCATTGTCTTTTTATTGTTATATCTAATGTGTGTATACTAAAGCGAACCGATAAGCAAACAAAAACCTGAGAAACATTCCTTTTCTGAATGATATTACTGAAAAATTAAAATAAGCACATAAAATAACAAATTGGTACTCATAAACCATTTTTATAAAGCCATATAGTGTAAAATTTTAAATTTATTAATATGGAAGACTAATGGATCTTCGCCTATAGACGTGTGGTTGCTTCCTTGCGGTTCGATAGGATTAAGAGCAATTGTATAAATATATATAAAATGAGAGGTAGATAATAAAATTGAAAAAACCTAGTATGGGAAAAAGTCAAATTGGAGAGAGCAATGGCGGTTTGATGTGTCTGAAGAGTAAAAGAAAAGAAGAGAAGGAGGAAAAAAGCTGCAAAGGGAGTAATATTAAAGGTACTCTAGTTTAGATGTAGGGATTGTGAAGGGGAGGAGATGGGGATATCCATGGCCTCTTCTGGTGCTGGCTCTTCCAAGTCAAAATCGCCATTCGGATGGCTCAAGTAGTCAATTTCGCGTAAGGCAGATATGAGAGCGGGCCAGACCGTTTGCCATTTACCTAACGTCAGGCCAGCTTCCGACCTTGGTAAATAATTGAGTATGAAATCGAGTGGTTGCTGTTCTTGTGGTAATGTTAAAATATCGCCAAATGCACTCTTGAGGTCGTCGAGAAGGGTGATTAGGAGTGGGCAAGTATCATACTGCTCTCTTTTAGCAGCAATTTCACGACAGCGGCACTTCTTGAGCGGGTACAATGGCAGCCAATGCATTCGCCATTTAACCAAACGATGAAGGTCACGTGGAAAAGCTGGCAAGTAAAGAATCGGGTCAATCATTCGTTTTTGACGAAGACATCGTATTGTTTTCCGTTTTTTCGCATGTGTCTGAAATTCTTCATCTCGTTTTTGATTTATTGTTTTACTGAGGGGGTTGTTATCCTTGTAAATTTGTTATAGAGTTGGTAGAATGGGTTGTTTCCACTGCTTATCAGAATTTTTCCTTTTGAGGAAAGACAATTCAATGGAGCGCGCCATAGTGCTAAGTGGTAAATTTTGAAGTCGTGTAGCGAATTTCAACTGTAATATACGGGTCAATGTTTGCATTAATGGTAGATCTGTTGATGCTAGAGATACAATGGTTGGAAAAGTTGTGGAACGATTATGGTTAAGAGCCGTTTTGATGCAGCTTTTTTGCGCATTATTAAGCTTTTCTTTTTGTTTCGCGGAAAGTGCTGTAATGGCTAATCCATATTCTAAAACGGGCCTAACAAACGTACGATACACTCGAATAACTGGTCATAAACCAACATCATATTGATGAATACCCATTTGTCGTATTAATTCCATGTTGCCGGTTACTTTGGTGATTCGTTGGTTGACTATAGTTGATCGGAATTAACGCCTTGATAATCAAAAGGAATACCAAGATATTGGACTTCTTGAACTTTGGGGATTGCTTTACCATAGAGTTAATACGTGGAAGCTGCTGTTGGTGAATGTTGAGTATTGATGAATTTGTTGTGGTGGTTGGAGGTTCAATGATAGCACATTTGTCAGATTTGCCATTGGAAGCCAAGCACGTTTGAATGTTTTTCCCTAATTTTTAAAAGTCTGTGTATATCTTGAAGTGAGCCGATTAACACGACATCATCAGCATAAAGCAAGGCTGAGATGATAGTATTGGAGCTCTTAGGGGGATATATAGCCATATATGTGCGCTTAAATATATTCAATTAATTTTGTTGAAGAATCATCACAAGTTGATTCTATATCCATTTGTTGGATACATATATTTTTATTCAACAAGCTATAACTTAATATTCACATATTAACTCCCCAATAATAACGAAGTTTAATAATATTATACAATGATAATAGTACATCAAGAAAAAAAAGCGTTATAAAAGGTATATACTAATTATATTGCACTTAATTTAAAGATGATAAGCTATAAAAAATTACCAAAAATGAAAAAAAAATTATGTAATAGGGAATTATTATTATTACAAGACATAACGAAAGTCGGGATGACGGTCTCCAAGTAATTCTGGTTTATTTTCATATTTTCTGATCACTTGTTGTTTTTCATCAAGAGTCATATTGTCTCGTTTTTTGTTTTCATACCGGAACATAAGTCGCATTATAAATGTAAGAATTATTTCAACGGACAAAAATATAAATGCAATTGTATGGCCCCAAAAGAAACGAGGCCCATCAAAATAAACTTGAGCACCGATAGCAGAGCCAATAGATCCAAAACCTTGAATAAAGCCACATGCAACTGCACGTCGTGTCATACCAGAACTTTATGTACATGTTAATATAAGAAATAATGTACATATATTAATTAATTTATATGTATATATGTGAGTGCTTGTCTGTTATTACTGTGTGGTATCATAATATGAAAAAAAATAACTTGGTTATTTACAAATTATTACTTAACCATGCAGTTCTAATTGCTAACAATGTGTACTAAATAAAAGAAATAATAATAATAATAAAGAGATTGAGTTTTATTTCACAGTCAGGAACATCAATTATTGTATATTAATATTTTATTTTTTACATTGCGTTTATTTAAAGTATATTACTTACCGTAGGTGCAGCAGAAATACATACTGCAAAATAACGTGCACCTATTTGACCAATTGGAAGAAACATTAATAAAAGTAAACCAATAAATCGAAGAAAACTCCCCCCAATAATATGATATCCTCGTTCAAAATATTTATCTATAATTATTATTATTAGAATGAGTTTGTTATTATCAATCAGTATATAGATAGAGATCATTCTCATACTACCATACTCATTTTATTTTACCTGAGGTTCGACAAAGAACAAGAGTTAAAATACAAGCCAAGATATAAGGTGGAACAGTTAATGCTAATGATACTTGAGGTGTCCAAGAACCTAATCCAGCAATTATTGAAGGTAAAGCAATATTTACACCGACACCACTTACAGCACTAGTAATGGTTGTTAGTGTATACATATACGATTTCCAATCAGTAAATATTGAAGTGACTTGATTCCATGACCAAGAACGGTCGTCACCTGCTCCTAGATCTTTAGTACATGTATATTTAGTAATTAAGTAACCCCGTAACAAATAAACATATATAGTAACCCAGTATAATTAGCACTTAATTTTATTTTCTTATCAAACTTTCACCCATACCAGCAGCTAATCGCTCGATTTCCATCTTTCGTTCTTCTTCATCGATAAACTTGGCTGTTTCAGGTTTATCCGGAAGAAAAACAAAGCAAATAATTGCAAGAGCAATGCATGGAGAGCCTTCAATAATAAACATCCTATGCAATTTATAAAATAAAAATAACGAAAATGTGGTCCGAATTACTGATATTAATAAAAAATAAGATTATTATACTATGTGGTTGTAAATAGATAATTACCATTGCCATGTATTTAATCGATCTTTTGATATAAAGGTAATACCAAAAGCAATCAAACCCCCTGTTGCAGCAGCAATACATCCAAGAGTATATGGCAAACCTGATCGCTGAGCATATTCTTGACGAGTATACCAAAGAGAAATATAGTATCTAATTTGACATTATTAATTATTTCAAAGATTAGAAAAACAACTTTCTTTGTATATACTTCTTGATAATATCTTACGCAACACCGGGAACATATCCTACATAATTTGTTATCAATATGCTATGATTAAGTAATAATTATATCACACCTTTATAACATTTATCACTATTACAAAAAACAGACACTTTCTCTTATTGATTCAATATAAAATGTACAAATTATACCAGCTTCCATTGCACCAAGCATAAATCGAGACACTAGCAATCCAGCAGCACTGGTGACTCCAGCAGCTGACATTACAATAATTCCCCAAGTGCTATATAGTAATAATAACAGTTTGCAATTATTAATAGGAAAATGAAAAATCTTTTTTTTTTGTTGTTATTGTTGTTATTAAATAGTTATCTTACAAAACCAAAAAAGAAAGATAATAAGAAGGTTTCCATCGACGCAGAATAATGTTACTTGGTATTTCAAATAATATAAAACCAAAGTAATAAATAGACAAACACCAACGATATTCAATATCTGTCATATTTAAATCATCTTCCAGCCCTCCTAACTTTGCATTGGTGATTACCGATCTATCATATAGATATATTAATCATAGAGAAGTAAGTTTTGTTTCCTATAAAAATAAAAGAAACACTCTTTTTTTCTTCTGTGTCTATGTGACACGTACAGTTGATAAATGCTCAACATTTGCATTGCTGCAACTAGGGGTATTAATCGCAAATCAATTTTCCTATTCATATATATTTAATGTACATTTAGTAATAGAAGAATACTTGAACTGGTAAAAGGTATATATAAAAAAGAAACACTCTGATAATTATAACACTATTATTTACTACACTGAAGAAAGGAAAGAATAATATATGTACTTACCTAACCAGTTTTTTAACCAATATATTATAGTCAATGTCCGTACCATAATCTTTATTATAGTTACTATTTTCTTTTTCTTTAGCATCCGTTGTAAATGTTTCAGTACCAACGTTATTTTCGCTCCTATATTGACACTCCTCATGGTCCCCTAATGGTAATGATGCTGTAGTAGTAGTAGAAGTATTCCGTATTTCAACTTCTTCAGCTGACATAATGACTCTTGTTATTTAATATATTTTAGTAGAAGATTAAATTTTTTTTGAGAGAAGCTGAATAAGAAAAAAAAACGCAACTTTATTTATATATTTGTTGATGTCTTTTTTTAAAAAAAATCAAAAATATAGATTGAATATGTAGATAAACCGAGTTTTCTCTGAGTAATTATACTTTCCATACACTACACAAATCAGGTCAATGACCCATGTTACTGTTACGCCATGTTAGTAACTCACAGTTATAGTAAAGCACATAATTTATGTACCACAGTAACTCAACCTTTCATTTGCTGTTTTCTTTTTGTTTATTAATTTCTTAGCACATAACATAACTTTTCTGTTCGTAGTGATAATATTGGTCATTATATATTATAGATATGGGAGAAAATGCTATCAATAAATAATGATGAACTTTTAGAACAAGGGGGTTACCTGTTTAACTCAAAGAACCCACTATTAAAAGCGTGTTAAAGCAAAAAAAATATAAAAGAAAAAAAGGCGTATATATTAATGATAATCATGCTAACTTAAAATGATAACGAACTAATTTATCCTTTATTGTTTCAATACACATAGATTAATATTTCTATAATGGATACAAAAATCTGATTTAGGCGCTTTTTTATAAATAATAGGTTTATACTATTCACCAAGAAAGAAAAAAAACCTGTTTTCGCGTTTTGTGCTCAAAGGAGTACATGTCAATAAGGTAATTATCGGAAGAACAATGTGATTTTTGTTCAACCAGCATAATTTCCTACTGTCCTGTAATCTAATCAAGGACTACATCTAAAGGTTTCTTTTTATTATTGTATTCTATGATATATTTGGGTAAAATGTGTGTTTGGGAAAATAAACCTTATTTTTAGCAAATGACTTCTCCAAACGATATCAAAAAATCTTTTTAGTGACAACCAAAATACACTTAACACACCGTCAAACTCAAGAAAGTTGTACCTATATATTTATGAGCTTACGAAAAACAATTTTTTTTGATAATGATAATCTATGTTATTATAGTAACAGTTCAATTTGAAAGTTAGGGGAGTGTACGCTGTGAGACACGCGCGTGTGTGTATAACTGTAAAGATGGAAAGAGTTTCAAAGAAACACTTCGCGGCGTTTTATAATCGCAGTTTCCATAAAAGGAAGGCGTTTTGTGACAGATAGACGGATCAGACAAATCCTAAGGCGCTTTTCAAACTCTGTTATAAAACGCCTAAAAAGAGACAAAACAAGGCGTTACAAGCAAAAAATTAACAGTAAAAATTTAGCCAAGTTGTAAACAGTAATCATTCGGAACCAAAATATTTACTAGATTACTCAACAAACGAATTATTGAAGCTTCATCGACATTAATCAACCTACAACAAACAGGATTTATGCCTCATCGTTTTATTGCTGAAAATGCCAAAAACACCAAATCCTCAACAATAGGTCTTATGATCGATCAAGAGAAGGCATAATGATAGGATACATCCAGATTATCTAGCAAAAACACTTGCAATTTTTGGATTTCCTGCAAAAATCATTCATTGTACATATTATCTCATTATTTTTCAACACCAGAATATGCATCAACATTAATGGACATATTAGTACACCATTTTCACAAAAAAAAAGGGCTATGACAAGGAGACCCTCTTTCACCAATATTATTTGATTTGGCTATCAAACCCTTTTATGATCTATTCACCAAGATCCACTATATAAAGGATACACTTTTACGATCAATAATTCACCAGTAACAACAACGACACCAATAACACCGTCTCAAATGGCCACAACCATACCAGCGACGTCACCGTCAACATCAACATCAACATCAACATCAACAGCAACAGCACCATCCGCAACATTATCTACTACATCCTCGACAGCAACCCCACTAACATCCAATTTTATACAACCTTCACCAGTCAAGGCATTAGCCTATACTGATAATATTCTAATATTTATACATAATGAACAAGATTTACAGCTACTTTTGACACATATGGAAATATATCTATATGCTTCAAACGCAAAATTCAATAAAGAAAAAACAAATGCCATTTCACTTAGTGGGTTTCCTCAAGAACAATGGGATTTATACTTACAAAGTTTCAGTTTTTCTACCTGCCACACTCAACAAACAACACAGGCGTTGGTTTATCTTGGATATCCATTAGCCTCATCTCGCGCACAAATACAACATTTTATGGATCAACTTTTGGAAACTATTCGTCAGCATTGTAATATTCATTTGAAACGTGGTCTTTCTATTTGTGGCCGAGCAACTGTACTTAACACTTTGATTTTATCAAAATTGTGGTATGTTCTCCGTGTAGTTGGAGTTACCACCACAGGTTTTCATACACAGTTAAAAAAAATCATATATCAATTACTTACTTATCATATTTTTCTAAAAACAACTTATTCTAAATTATATCTATCCCGTCATCGCATCAAGGGGGAGTTGGTCTACTTGATCCAGCAACACAACAAAAAGCACTTCAACTAAGATGGATTCATCCTTTATTAGAAAACAAACAGCATTTTTCTCCTCATATACAATGCATTATCGCTCAACTTATCGACATGCATAAATATATACCAGATTACCGAATTCCCTCAATGTAGACGACGTAAATATTATAATACGGATTCACCCACCCACCTGATCACCTGCACCATTGATTCACTAAATATATGTTGGAATACGCCTTTCACCATCTCACCAAATACTACCTTACAACTACCTCTCCTTTCAATTTTTTCTTCGTCAACATCATCACACCCAGGTTTTAACAAAAGTACTGTGAATGATTTTCTTATATATGACTTCACTATTGGCCATATAAGATTAAGGAGTAAAATACAACATCACGATTTCGTTAAACATCCTAATCTTCAAAGAAAATTAAAACAATATATACAGAACAACGATGTTATCTTGCAACCTTTTTTCCTTTCCAGCTTTCAATCTTATGATCAAAATTCCACTACCCACCTTTGTCTTGGCTCTATTAATTTTCAACCTTTTGCCAACATCGCCAACACTAATAGCTTGCTACAAGACTGGTCAACCAAACAATACCGACGAACACACCATTCACAATACAAATCATACTCATCACCCGATTACTCGAGATTTTTCTGAAACACCCCTATGAATCATTCTGCACGTAATTTATTATTTCGGATATATCACAAAAAATTACCAACCGCGGTTCAAAACTTTTCATTTAACCTACCTTTCAATCCAACGCCAATATGCCGAATATGCTACACCTATAATAAAGATACTATACATTTCCTTTTCTCTTGCCCACCAAAATATGGGGTCTGGACATATGTCTGGAATCATTTTAGTTTCACGATCCTCGCTCTTCTGCTTTCTTTCATTTCTTTTACACTGGAGGTCTTCCTCCTTCAATTTTTTCAAAAACACACTTACTGCATATTGTTATATGCGCTCTTTTGTTCGTTTGGCGTGCACATTGGAAATATAGTTTCCATAATACACCTTTTATCCCTATTCAAATTGCAAATTCTGACACATATATAACCATTTTAAATATGTATAAACGGCCGTTGGAACCTCGCTGCTTCTAATACGGTTTGTAATAAAAATTTATGAGGGTACGTCCCACACAAAAAAAAGTAATCATTCGGAGAACTATTTTTCCTTTACATGTCTTTGAAATAAATAAATGATGGGTGCTTATTAAGTAAATGTTATATTAAAAAATAGTCTTTCCTTGACTATTGTAGCGTATAAAAATTGAAAGCATTTTATACTAACATCATCATCATCATCCTTATTATTATCATCCTTATTATCCCTATAATCCTTATATTATTAGTATTATTTATATCCCTACTACATATGTATAGTATCACAAGCAACCAAATTACATGATATAATTGGTGTGCACAACGACACATTTCTGTTGAAGTAGTAACACTTTTACGACGAAGCAATGACAGATTTCCGTCATTGCAAATCGTTTGAATAGCTTGAAATAATTTCAGTTCTATCTTTATCTTTTAAATCTTTTAGTCTTTCAAAAAATTAAATAATTGACCTGACAATATTTTTTTTGAACATAAAGTCATTATAAGATTTCTCTCTTGTGGATTCAGACGTAATATTTCTGAATATAAGGACTCCCACATGAACCCAAATTTCTATTCTATTTCACTCAATTTATTATTCAAATACAACTACATAGTGTATTAATTCTTCTTTATTTTATATTTTTATACAAAGTACTTCAATTACTCACTGAACGTTTCACTATATATTAGCATGATGAGGTTAGATTAAGATTTTTTTTTCAATTTTATTCCTCATACGTACGTATTTCGGGCGCAAAATTCAAATTTTGAAGTCTTAAGATCAAAACCCTTATATTGCCTCTATTTTAACTTTACACTCCAAATTTGAGATTACAATGGTAAGAGAGTTGAGTATATGGTCAAAAAGGGCTAGTACATAGAAGTCGCTTTTTTTTTTTATGAAGTTATTTTTTTATCAACACGCACAGCAGTAAAAAAAGAAAAAAAGAATGATGAGCGATAGAACGTACGTAAAGAAAAGAAAAAGATGGACAATAAAAAAATAGAAACGCGTTTTATTCACCAGTCTCTTACTACTAACTTTAAACTTGGAGAGAAGTGGAATGATCAAGTTAAAAATAGGGACTATATAAAGAGATAAAAGATAGAGCTGAACTCCAGGAGTGGTGATAAATATTGATAGGATTCTTTCAAATTCAAGTGAGGTGGGAATTGATAAATATTATATAATGCATTCAAATGGTTTACTATAACATGCGAACATTCATTGTTAGGATTTTGTGAGAACACCCGTCATAACAAAATTCTATCAATTAAAGAAAGCATTCTTTATTTCATATTATTATTGTACTATCAAATAAATCAGCAAGGTATTTATCATTATGTGCAACAAATCAATACTTTTAGTTAAAATTCATGCTGCTTCTGCTGGATCTTTTGATATTCGGTGCTTTCTATAAAGTCATTGCAAAAAAAAAAAAAAATACGCACTTGTTTGTTTTTGTTAACATTATGCAAAAGAGGAATAATGTCTACGTATATTATTCTGTTTCTATTTACAAGGAAAGTGGTACTTAATGACATACATGTAAATCCCATACACTTATTATACAGTAATTTATCAATAATCTACTAGTCAAGTAGATGTCTTGAAAGTGATTAATGATTTATTAGATAATAATACAAAAAGTAAAAGTAAAAAAAAAAAATGTTTCTATCTACAAGATGATAACAAGATGAATGGTTTTGAGATTTTGCGGGTGGAGTTGGAATGGTGTAAGGGATGTTTCTAGTAAAATGTTAAAAATGATTAAGGGTTATTTGATTTATAATCTTCCACTTAACCATTTTTTTTTTTAATTTTTAGTCATATAAGATTTAGCTATAGCCATTAATTGGGACCCACAGAATCGACCCAACGAACCACGAGCAGCTTCTACTTCTTCGTATTTAGTGACAACATCTCCATTACCAAAAGATGGATCAAGAGCATATTTAGGACGGCTAATACAAAATGGTACTGGTTCACAACTATGATCTCCATATAAAACAGGAGTTGAATGATCACTAGTAACAATAATTGTATACTATATTTTCATTTTCATTGTCATTGTCGTTATATATGTATATAAAATAAATTTAGTTTCTCATCTAAAAAATGAGCAATAGATAAACCTTCACAAAAAAAATTACCTCGTTTTCTCCATCATCTTGGTTTAATCGTTGAATAATATCACCTATCATTATATCTATTTTTTCTAAAAATTTAATCTATTTGTTCATATGATTATATTAGTATAAATGTTTTTCTTGTCTTATATAAAGTTTAAATTTAATCCCTCACTTCCCTTTACTAGTTTATCTTATTACTTACCTTATAATCTATATTACGATCATGTCCAGCATCATCCACTGCTTTAATATGTAAAAATCCAAAATCATACTTCGATCCTGTCAAATTCTTAACAGCTGCATCTCCTTTGACTTGAAAGTTCGTAAAGTAATCTCCAGTTGCACCTTCAACAGGAAGAATGTCCATACCTGCAGTCATACCAAGACCAGCAATAATACATGTAGGTGCAATTAAAAAGCTTTTAAACCCGTGAAGTTTTTCTATACTAGGAATCTGTAACATTTCATAATTCATTTTATTTGTTTGCTTAGTATTATTTACCTACTGATCACCATTACAACCTTTTTAAATATTGTTATTATAAAAAATAAGCTTACATCAATACAACTTCCACATCCACGTAATAATATACAATTGGCTGGATTTTTACCGGCTTTTTTTCTATCGTCATTAATAGGGTGCTTGGATAAAACTTGATAGAATACATCTGATAATTCATTAATTAACTATATAAAACACAAAGTTTAGTTATATTGAAGTATATATCGATACGGTCATGTCTTTTTTGTTGAAAAATCATTACTTTGCTCGTCATTCGTGCTGCTTCTGTATCTTCTGTAGGCGTACATTTTATTAACGGTAAACTAATAAATACACCAGCAAAAAGAAATATATAATATATAATATATAATATAAAATGCAATTGTAAATTGTATTATTCAATGACTATCTATATTATGCAAGTGATATCAAAAATCAAAATAACTTACTTGTCTTTTAAAGGATCAGTCCCTGTAATTGTATCAGTCAGTTGTGGTCCTCGAACACGTACACCACATCGATGTTCAGTTGCATATTTTACTGCGACTGTATGTTCCGGAAACGATGGTAACTTTCTAAAATGATAAATCGATCATACCTGTTAGCATCACACACACACACACACACACAACTTATAATACATCTTTTTTTAAAATCTGTTACATACACTCCATCCAACGCATTACATAATGTAGGACCAAGTCCTTCAAAATGTCGATCTGCACGTCTTGAAATAACAATTCCACTTTCCCTATCAAGATATGCAAAATTGGACTAAAAGAAAAAAAAATTAAATGACTAGATCATGACCAAGCTCATTTAGCTAATATGTATTCCTTCCATTTTTTTTTTTTTGCCCCATCAATACCTTAAATGCAATATCACCAGGAATCATTTCTAATCCTGCACCCATTGTTTCAAAAGCACCTCGACCTCGATAATATCTAAATAAAAAAAATAGCTTCTCTGTTTAGCTAAATAGATGAATAGAGATAATTCATTTTCCCTCAGTCTCTTTCTATTGATCTAGCTATCTGATTCTCAAATAAGCAAGTTTTATTACTACTTACTTTCGAGGGTTATAACCAAGAATGGACATGTGAGCTGTATCCGATCCACAAGCTAATCCAGGTTCAACTGAATCCATAAGTCCATTTTTTCCACCAGCTAAAATTCATCATATTATAATTTCCACCAGTTTTAAAGAGTTAAGAAAAAAGAAATTAATAATTGGGTATTTTTTCTCCATTCTTTTTTTTTTTTTTTTTTGATCTGTCAATAAAATGAATCTGTAACTTTATTACCTGCCAATTTGTCAAGCCATGGTGTGTTGGCAACTTGAAGAGGTGTTTTATAATCGAGTTGTGGAATGGCTACATCACCAAGCCCGTCAATAAGAACTAATAAAAGTTTTTGTCTAGGTGCCATGACAACCACCTTCTGCTTTTTTTTATTCTTTTTGCTTTAACAAAAGCAAAAAAAAAGAAGAAAATGTATTTTCTGTGTTATAAAAAAAAGAGCTTCTTTCTGTGCGACTTCAAATTCAAAAAAGAAAAGAAAAACTAAAAGACTATACTACAAGTGCTCTTGATATTTTGGCGATAAAACTTTTGTCGTTTAAATAATAAAAAGAAAAAATGTGTTTATATTTCGATATTTTTTATTCATATATTGAACCGAACCAACTTAATTGTTTGATTAGGTCAGCGGAAACAATAGATACCACAAAATGAATAATATACTGTATGTGTTTGCTGTATACTTGATTTGCTTCTGTCAGGTACATTTAGTAAAAATGTGATTTACCAGCTGAAGATGGTGTTTTTTTAATGGCCTATTACTACCATTGACCCATATTACACTCAAGAGGAAATTTGATGCTATGATTTTCTTATCACATTAATTATGGCTTGTCGTTCGAGAGCAACGAATTCTTACGTATACCAAGTTATGTTAAGCTTTAAAAATATTTTATTCATGGAAAGCTTTCGAATCCGAGAACCCGAGAAACGGCGTTCGCGGCCACTTAAAGTCGCCTGAGAAACTTTATAAAAATTAAAAAAAAGTGGTGTGTCTGCGGAATCTTTTTTTTTTTTGACATTTTCTGTATAATTTAACATAAACATGGGAAAAACAGTTCAAGCTACCATGGGAAACCCAATGGTTGACCGTAATACTTCAGAATTACATGCATTAACTCGTCTTGAAGAAGAAACCTGTTATAATGATCTTAAAGCAAAAGCACTCGAATATTGTAAACTTCCCATCAAAGGTACACAATTTTATTCTTTTACCAATACACACACACACACACACACACACACACAAACATGCCGACTATTTTTTCTTCCTTTTTATTTTATATGTATATATATAACTCATATATTTTAATTATTAACCGAGAATGTAAAAAAAAAATGTTATAAAAATATATTTCTAATAGAATTCGTGGAATGTAGTAAAGAACATAATATTACAGTAATGTGGACTTGTCGTGATAAGTTAAAGACTATGAATAATTGTTTGAATGCCCGGTAAAGAAAATATCTAAATAAATATAAAGCTTCTTATCAGTTAAAAACTTACGGAGAAAAAAATACATACAAACTTGATTATAGAACTACACGAGAAGAACTCGACAAGCTTAAATTAATTAAACTTGAAGCAAAACGTGCAGCAATAAAACAACAGCAACAAGAACAATAAATTGTTGCCTAGTTATAGCTGGTTGGCATAGTTACATACCTTTTTACGTTTTATATGTACACTAACACACATTTTAAAATCACAATACATAACTTTTCTTGCATTACATAAAAAACAATTTATATGACATCCTTTTCTTCTTTTTTATATCTTTTTCGTACCCATTTATATAAAAACAACAAATACATATTTATGTATATTTATAACATTTATTAATTAAACGGCATATGCTTTTTTTCCATGTTCCTATTATATATATAATGTATATGAGTAATTGATTAGTTTAGTTGTATGATTTATGAAGGCAAAACCCAAAAATATTTATAATTTACAATAACTTACACTAATGACACAGATATGATCAAGATCACGGAAATACTCATTATAATCCAATGCATAACCAACAACAAATGCATCAGGAATAGCAAAACCAACATAATCAGGAATATAACCATTACTACGTTCAGTCTTTTTTACTAACAAACTAGTAACACGAACTGATTTGGGTTTGTAATCTTGAAGACGTTCCAATAATTTAACCATAGTTTTACCAGTATCAATAATATCTTCAACAATAAGCAAATTCTATATAATTATACATGGTATATTCATAATACATATAATGAGTGGATCAATCCAATTATAAAATTTTTTCTTTAATCTGAGTCTCTTTTTTTATTTTCTACCACATCCAGATGGCTTATCTTATCAACTATAATTTTTATACTTACTTTGCCTTCAAGTTCACGACATTCAGATTCACTCATAGAGATAGTAACACCTTCAGATTGATCATTCTTGTAGGATTTAACACGAATAAATTCTAAACTTAAAGGAACACTCATACCATTATTCTTGGTCAAGGCTTTAATTTGATTCACCAAGTCAGCAAAGTATTGGTGACCACCTTTTAATATACAACATACAACTAATATAACAATAATAAAAAAGAATAAGGTATTTAGTAATGTATATATACTAGTCAACTTTCCTGTTCCCTAGTTACTATTTGTTATTTTTTTTTCCTTTCACACAATGTTTGTTATAACTTATACCTAAAGGTCCAGTTGTGTCGTCTACGATAAGTCGTGCAAGCTTTTGAATACGGTCCTAAAAAAGAGTAATAGAGTATGGACGCGTTAAAAACTCAAATGTCCTGCCAAAATCAGATCGTTTATATTCAAAATAATAACAATAACAACTATAAAATACCAACCATAATGACACCGTGGGGAATTAAAATACTTGAGACGTCCTGTTCATAATGCTTAGGAATAACGAAATGTTCCAAAGAATAATGGTTCTTTTCTGGAGTTACGTCAATATATTCTTCTGGTTTCATAGGCATGGTGGAATAAATAATTAAAAAAAAAGTTAAAAAGGAGAGTGTCTGGCGGGAAAAGTGAAAAAATAAAATAAAAAAAGCTTTGCAGGAAAAAAACAGGTTTTTCTTTTTGATCGAATTGGTACACACATTTGAAAATTATTAGTCCTCCGCAATTTTTCAAAGGTTAATTAAAAGGTTTCATTTTAGTCATAAAGAGAACTTAAGAATCGGGAGTTATTTGATATGCATATGTTATACAACATTGAACTTTTCTTTTTCGTGCTTATTGTAACACTGTTTGAAACTATAGTTGACGAATAACAATATCCGTAAAAAGTAAGAAAAAGAAGTTTAAATTTGATTAAAAATGTTAAATGCTTATGCATAAAAGCGTACACTTTAAAAAAGAATAAGGCGCGCCATCAAACTAATGTGTCACAAATAATTTGTATCAATATATAATTGTTACAATTTCACGCTGCTGTTCTTTTCAATGTTATCAATTATAATAACTTGATCATTACAAAGTGTTCGAATACTATCCATAATATGTGCGTACATATACGTGTATGTAGGAGAGAAGGAGGAAGTCTTTAGGAAGCGAAAAAAAAGAGAGGTAGAGAGAGGAAACATTTATAAAAAGAAAGAAATAATAGATGATAAAACAGATCTTTTTCTTTTACCAAAAAGATGTGCCTTAATCTTTTAAAGCATCCGTTTTTTAATCAATGTCTCTTTTTGTTTCTCTCTTTTTCTCCGCTTTTTCACTTTTCCAATCTTCTTTTCTTTTACCAAATAATAATGTTGTTACCACCTATTAATTTTACCAAATGGCTTGCTGAAAATGAAGATAAATTACAACCTCCAGTAAATAATCATCTTTTGTTTCGTGGTGATGATACTATTGTTATGGTAGTGGGTGGACCCAATAAACGAACTGATTATCATATTAATGAAACTGAGGTAAATTTAATAGTATTTGTTGTCAAAACATAAGAAAAAGAAAAGATGACTAATAATGATCATTAAAATAGGAGTGGTTCTATCAAATTAAAGGTGAAATTATTATTAAAGTTGTGGATAACGGAGTGTTTCGAGATATTCATGTCGGTGAAGGTAATATGTTTTTACTTCCTGGTAAGTTTGTTTTCTAATCAGATTAATCGATCGAGTAATAGAATCCAACTTAACTTGACTAAACTCTATTATATATTTTAGCAAATACACCGCATAATCCTGTAAGATTTGTTAATACAGTCGGTATTGTAATTGAGCGAGTTAGATTACCACATCACATCGGTAAAATATTATAATTATAAATTTATCATTTGTATATCATGATATAGCATTATTAAATTTTTATATTTATATAATGAATTATAGATACACTTCGATGGTATTGTGAAAATACTGAATGTCGTGAAATTGTTTATCAAGATTCATTTCATTGTACAGATTTAGGCACTCAATTAAAGCCTATTATTGAATTATTTGCTTCTGATGAAAAACTCAGAACATGTAAAAAGTGTGGAACTGTCAACCATGCTAAATAAAAAACATATAATGGTTATCCCTCCATCCTCTCCTTCTCTTTATTCATTATAAAAATATAATTCAATTTCTATAAATAAATAAACTAAAGTAAATATATCAGTTTAATCATCTTGTCCTTTTTGTTTGGTCACAGGAAAATACGTCGCATTTCAGTTAAGCAGGAATTCTCTTTTAATATGGGTCTCTTTACCCAGCCACATGAAGATTTTCATCTCAGAAATGCCGCACCAAAAAAAAAAAAAAAAAATCTTTCGACATGTTAAAAAAAAGGCCGGACGGCGAAAACGCGTTTATTTTTCTTTTCTTTTCCAGGTTTTCATCTTTTTCTTCATCCTCAATTTAAAACATCATGGAACGCACTTACATTATGGTCAAGCCTGACGGTAAGTAAAAAATAAAAATGAGAATGAAATAGTAAGAAAGAAAAAAGAAAGAAAAATAACTAAATATTATTTATTTATTTAGGTGTCCAACGTGGACTCGTTGGTGAAATTATCAAGCGTTTTGAACAACGTGGTTACCAACTTATGGCCCTTGAACTTCTTCACCCTACCAAGGAACATCTTGAAGAACATTACAAGGACTTGGCTGGTAAGCCTTTCTTCGCTGGTTTGATCCAATACATGTTGACTGGTCCCGTTGTCGGTATGGTCTGGGCTGGTAAGGAAGCTGTCAAGATTGGCCGAAAGATGTTGGGTGAAACCAACCCCTTGGCCAGTTTGCCAGGTTCCATCCGTGGTGACTTTGCTATTGACGTATGTATTTTTTTTATGGTTGGTGATGAGAAATAATGAAAAAGTTATTAATATTTTTGTTTTATTTAGGTTGGACGTAACATCTGCCACGGTTCTGACTCTGTTGAATCTGCCGAACACGAAATTGCTTTGTGGTTCCCCCGCGGTGTCCCTGCCTATGAACGTAGCATCTCCGTTCACGGTCTTATCTACGAGTAAACATTTTTCTCGTTTCTATTCTTCTAAATTTTTTATTTTGTCCCCATGTGTGTGTGTAGTGTAGTGTAAAAAAACATATGTGTATGTGTGTTATAAACATTATATAATTCAAACGTTTGTTTCCTTTTGCTGTTATCGTGTTTTCAGTCTATTAGGAGGGGGAGTAAAGGGAAGCTTTTTCTTTTTTTTATTGTTGAAATGCTTTTTTGTTTCTTAATCGTTCGTCCACACTGAGCGCTTGCTTCCTTAATAGTTTGTGCCATTATCAAAACGAACAAGATTAATAATTCCTTTTTATGCAGTTCTTTAAAATCGTCGCTATTGGCCTTTATTATGCTTTGAGATATATTGATTACTGTTGGAATGACATTTTTATATTTATTTTTGTGTATTATCATTACATCTTTTTTTTAAGATGTCTATAATTACATTTTGATTTTCTTATTGATGCTTTCATTTAAATTATCATAATACTTCAATACCTGCCATGTAGCAGTAACTATATTTTTGATTCGATTTATACTTCTGTTAAAGAGTGTTCTTTTTATTGTGAATGTTTAATTGCTCAAGCTATTGATAATTATATTTTTTAAAGAAACAATGTGGTATTTCTTCAATCTTTGAGTAAAAGATCTGAAATGTGAATTTGCGTAAAATGGGAACCAGTAAAATATTGTTTACACTCGGATGCATATAAACCAATCTATACAAGTTAACTAGTTTATACTAAATAAGGCACAGCATGCAGAATGATACATATTCATTGCACATATAAGAATGACCAGTAAAGTGCTACGTCTTACAAATAATAGTTACAAAGTGTAAATATATCAAATTCTCTTTTCTGAAATTCCCAAAACGTTTGTAATAAAATCTTTCTATGCGCATCGATTTACAGGCAGTTAAAAAGCCAAGCATCTATTGTGATTGATTAACATGTAAAAGGCAATATTACCAGTTCATTTTTTGTTGGATTACCCTATGGTAATCTATTTTGCAATATCACAAGCTGGCTTTTTTTTCTATACTGATGATGTTTTGTAAATTGCTTCGGAGTATTCAGATAGCAGTGAATGGTGTGATTAATAGTGAATATAAATGGGTTTTTTTAAAAAAAGTGCCGAAGCTTCCAGTGAAAAAGAATGAATGCTAACGTACATCAAATGGCCTGGTTATACGTGACGCCATCCTTTTTATCATTTAGCAAACACGTTCTTTTGTCTTTTGCGGTATCCTCTCTTTTTTGTTACCATGTTATAAAAAAAAATATTGTTGTAATTTACCTTTTGACCAATCTAAATACGGGAGTTTTTCAACCGCTACAGCAGCCCAGTCATCCAGAATTATATTGCTTACAAAAATCAATGGATCTACTACATGATTAGCATCAAACTTTTTTTTTTAAAAATGTAGTTGTGACTCGGATCCTTTATTATAATAAACATGAAATAAATAAATGCATAAATTCATCATGTTTTATTGAAATTTGGTGTAGATAGTTTCTTTTTTATCGAGTGTAGTGATTCATTTTAAAACAGTAATAGAATATCACTATCCATGATAATTGATAATCGTTAAGTTTGTTAGAACCACACACACACACACACACACACACACACACACACACACACATATATATATATATATATAAAGACATACTATTTTCTTCGAGTAATCCATATCGCAACCGACCGATCCTTCAACGAGTTTTCCAACTCTGAGATCTGTTACGGACCTCGAATCATTCTTCACGTTTGTCATATACCGTAAATACATACTACTGATTACCTCTAATTTTTTTGTATACTGTACAGATCCTGACGTGTAAAATCTGACAAAAAAGATTATTTTGTTATTCAAATACTGTATAGAACCTGATCAAACTATTTTTTTTATTAAATACTTGCTACGCTTGATTACTCATTAAAGATTATTAGCTTTTTTCTAATATAATCAAAACCTTTAATTGGATCTCTTGTTACGTACTTTTTAAAAATATAAATTTATAAGTGATTTACTTCTTGCAGTCCACATATATAATAGACCTCCTTTTCATGATAGGGAGGGGTCTGATATTCTTTTTATTGTAGCAGTATGTAGGTATCAAATAGTATTGTTACTTATTTACTTTTTTACATATAGTACATGATACTAGCTATTACTCTCTTTCTCCCGCTTCCCTTTTTTTTTACTTGTTTGTTTTATAATCTATCATTATTTTGTTTATTCAGTACAACGTGTGTATAGCAATGTACCCCCACACATTCCCATTCATCATCTATACAACTCTTTCTTGCTTGTTGATTTTGACAATTATGAAAAAGATATCATCTATTTATTACATAGTGAATGTAGTAGTACTATACAAGTAGTATGACTTTTATGTAATTTTATATAGATAATTTGATAATAACAGTATTCATAAAAAACCATTATTTTCTCTTGCTAATAATAGAAATTCCATCAAATGTTGGAAGAATAACTACTTCAACACGTTTATCCTTCAATACATGTTGATTAAACTCATGGATTTTTTTGGCCATGCCTGGGATGTCAATTTTAAAATTAATAGGCTTGATATCATCATAACCTGCTTGTCGATGAACTTGCCCAAAAAATAGCACTATATTTGTTATAAATATTTATCAAAAAAGATGATAAGCAAGAATGTACTAAAAAGGAATATTTTATGTTTTATCTGAGTAACGTGCATAGCACTATTAATCAGATATCCAAGTCATTCATCTCACTAGGTTAGTTTATATGCCTGAACTACTTTCACTTTTAATAGTACCACTAACCATTATCAACTATAATGACTCCATTATCGGACAAGAGATTATTATTCATAATGAAATCAAAGTAAGAAGCGTATTTATCTTTATCGGCGTCTAGTAATGTGTAGCAGTGCATAATATAAAATTAGGTTATTACAATTCATATACTATATCTCCCTCCAGTAATTTCTAAATCTTTTTTTCTGTACATAACAGTATCAGCAATATACCTATAAAGACAAGGTCATATTGTTTATTGGGCTGCTCTTTTGTGATCCGTATTAAACTATATATATATGTTATATCAGATAGTGTAATACATGTATAAAAGTAGTAGTTACTTTATGTTAGGAAGCAAAGATATAACAAAAAGTTATACAGCAAAAAACTATTCATTACGTATTATTGTTTATATTTACCTTTCCATGGCTGGCCCAAGAACAAAATCAATACGATCATTCAAATACTTTAACTTTTTTGCATGTTTTTGAGCAAGTGTCATTGCTTTTGGATTTATTTCCAAAGTAATCAGTTTACCATCACTATCGCCATTTTCTTCTGATGATAATGTAGACGATGGTTGAATAGCAGCTGCCATTGCTATTGTAGCAACCCCGGTAAATGTTCCGATTTCGAGTATACGAGAACAGCGAAAAAGCTTCACCGTTTGAAATAATAACTTGCGTTGGGTCTCCGTGGTCATATAGTAATGTTCTTCAAAGTCATGCATGGTTTCATCGATAAGCGTTTTGATTACATCCGCTACTTCGGATGGGAACGGTGTACTGTAATCATTCGCATATTCTTCTTCTTTACTGCGCAATCGGTTATCTATATTTCCTGGGAAATCATCAATAATGCCGTTATAGTTATATCCTGTCATGAATAGTTGTTACTGATTGTAGTAGTGGTGGAAGTAATGGCACGCTTTTTTTTTTTTGGAACGTTGTTAATGAGAAGAAAAGAAATAAAAAACTTACAAAATATGTTTTGTATTTATTTATCTATATACAGCATCATATGTTTATACCCTAATACAACTAATGTATATGTGAATATGATGCAACGCACAATCTGCTGATCACATTTTTATTTTCTTTTGTATTAACCATTGTCGTGGGTCTATACGTTTTAAAAGTTATTTAGGTCTACAGTATTTATCGATACGTATCTATTAGCTTTTTTCTTAATTAAGTCTTTACTATATATATTTATGTACATACATATGCAAACAGTAACTAATTGAGGAGTAATCCCGGCGGGGTCCCTTTGGAAACTCTGAAAAAAAAAAGCAACTATTCAAACGATGTTGGATTCTGTTTTCTCATAAAAAGAAATATATGATTATGATGATACTCTAGAAAATACTTTAAGTAAAAATATGTCATAATGCTACTTTGTGTTTTCGGTGAATGCCCAGTTACAGTCCTCAAATAGACTTCTCTACATGGTTTATTAAGACTAACATTATTATTGTTTGTTTGGATTAGGAAGGTGCTCACTATAAACACTTTGTTCTCATCACACTTTTCAGTATTTAGTTGTACGTTAACTATGTAAACATTTAAAAGAAAAATGACCGATACCTCATTTCCTCGGGAGATATCTTCATCACGTTATAGAAGTTAAGCAAGTTGTACTTTTTGTTGTTAGCAGCATCAACAGTATCTAGGTATATAATGTTGAATTAGTGCTTTGCAGCACGATAGTAAGCTGTGAAGTTTCCTAGCAATGAATCACACCATTCATTTCTGTCTTGAATATTTATTTATTTTATATTCGTTTATTACACCTGATTGGTTTGAATATGGTTTTGCCATTTTCACCTTTAAATCCACGCACTGTCTTCTCAGATTCAATACGGCGAACATTTATCACTAAACAATTGGCAACTTTGAGACTTGAATTCAAGACACACAGTGTAAACAAATACAGTACGTTTTAGGAAATTCCTCTTGGATAGTGTAATATTTTCTTAACTTACATTATCGAAAAAGGCTATAGTAATTTTCTATATCACGTACCATGGCAGTGGTAAATCTAACAAAAAGTCTGCAATAATCGTAAGACCAGAATTGTAAAATTACGTCTGATACGCAATGCATATACTGCAACAATATTATATATTTGACCAAAAACAGGATCAAATTTACGAGGATTTTTTTTTACGTATGTCACTACTGATTCATTGATCTATCTACCCACAACTACTTTCCAAAAATAAAGTCTTCGGAACAGTTATCATTATATGCATTCCTATAACTTCTCACTTGATATGATAGATCATGGTTGCGGCGGAAAATAATATAAAGTTTAAATTTTTACATTGATGAAAACGTACGCTGTGATATCTGCGCACCTGAACAAGTGACAACTGGTTATTTCGTTGAAACGGTCAATCGACATACGGTGACCAAATTCTAATCAAGACGAAAGGGAAATCTCTATTAATAAAATATTTCTGCATGTATATCATATAGACGTCCACCAGTCATGATCATCCACAATACAATCACTGTCAATTTCACTATGCGTTATCATTGGATTTATTTGACTGAGAACGCGTATATATATTTATAACAATAAATGCAACATCTCAAATGTGGTTTTCAAACAAAAAATATAAAAAAAATATTAGCCGAGTTTCGGCGTCTTATTTGTCAGCAGGTTTGCTATATGATAATATATCACTACCATGACAAACATCAACCGTTCTTTCTCCTTTGTTTCGTGGGTCATCTTCTAACAAACAATACTGTTGAAAAGATTCGAGAGGTTTATTTTATCGCTCTAACTAATTGTTTCATGTACCTTTCTCGTTAGGTCATGAATCTGAATCAAAATTATCTACGTTATGTTATACTCATATTTCTTAATATTATACTCATTATACTCGTCTTTGATCATTTGTATCATATGGGTAAATCTAGCGAAACTTGTAACTTTTTTGCGGTTCTATTGATTTGCCGTTTCGTAGCTACTACGTAGTCCCCACTCGAAGAATTATTAGTGGTAGACATTAGACACCTTCATTTAGTGGGTCGTTTATCTGGGTATTCAATAACAGTTGCCAAAATTTCAAAAAGAATATTTAGAGCTTTGTTTGGCTTTACGCTCCACATTTTCTTTCCTTTTCATCATGGTGTGCTGAACCAGTAATGGTCACACCTGCACAGAATTTTAAAGATCAATTTCGGCTATTGTCACAAGTACCGAAAAGCTAGTTTACGTCGTAAGTCGTGCTTTAAAATAATTCTTTTTGAGTAGATGATTCCACACACAAAAAAAGAAAAGAGTACAGCTTCAATGTGAAAATGCTCTCAGCCACTACCAATTTTTATTTTGCTATTGCTGTTGTTTTCAATGTAAAACGGGTTTTATTCATGTTTATCGTAAAAAATAAAAAATATATGCATTAAAATTATTAGGCTACCAATAGGTCGGGATTAAATCCCTAAAAGGACCCACTCAAAGTTCCCAATGGTATGCTTAATTGACTACTTTCTAAGTATACTATAGTAATAAAAATTATACATATTTCATGTATAGTAAAACGGTTACATTTAATATGAATAAGTCAATCAAATATTATTTGAAACCTTTATGTATAAGGACGTCTATACTATTTTGTAACGAACGTCAAAAGAAAAAAATCATTTAATTACTATGATGGGAAAATATGATATAAATAGCACCAATATAATGCATGGGTGTTACTACGAACACATTTTCATACACATGTTAGCACTCTAATACTCATCTTTACTTGAAATTTATTAATAGAGGGTATCTGAGAAGGCTGCACAGTAGTTTTTGAATAAGATAACTCTCAAAAAAAAAACAATTTTTCAGGTACTACATAATATACATATAATTGAAACTTTCTTACTGGATACGTAATCCAAGAAAAAAAATCATCTTGAATTTTTTGAGAGTAGGTATCATAATGTTTAATATTTACAAAAAAAAAGATGTAGCGAGACTATATAGTTTGTTATTGACTAATGCTATTTTGTTTTTTTTTTGGAGGAAGAGGGGACTGAACAAAATTGGGTTATGGATTCAATAGAAAATTATTATTATTGTTATCACTACGTATGCAGTACATGAGTTCGTTACAGCGAAATACATATATTGAACAATCAATTATATGTAGACTTTTTCTATAGTCTAATTGCAATAAACACTTCATTTCAACAAATAAGATAGAACGTGTTTTTTAGTATAGGAAAGCAAATCATAGTTTTATTTTATTTTAATATAAGTGATGAAAAAGGACAAACGAAGAAAACGAGATTGAAATAATAGCTTGCTGATATATATATATATATAAAGCTGAATGAAAATTCAGTAACTTGGGAAGAAAGGTTTTCAGTAATCCAATTTTATTTATTTCTTTCCTTGGGGGAATAAAAAGACAAATTGATTAGTAGAAAAAGTCATTAATTTAGTTCATTTGCTTACTGGTATAAATAAATTACCTCTTTTTGAACTGCAGTCAGTTTCCCTTTTCTTTTATAGAAGTTTACTTCGAACTCGTCGAATAATCTCTGCGCGACTTCCCTCTAAAAAGTTATTGAAGTTTTCTGCCCCACCTAGCATATCTCTTAAGGCAACGCTGAATAATGGTATAGCAGGTGAAGAATTCAATTCTAAATCCAAAGAGCAGATTTCAGATTCCAATAATAAAGAAGTATTGTTAGTCGATTCTGTAAAATAAAATAATATCGCTAGTATTGATAGAGAATCAGAACCAATAACCACTGGAGAACTAGTGTCATGCATTGATGAAAATAAAATATAATTACCTGCGAGTTGTGTTGCCGCTATTGGTCTTGTTGTAGAAGACGATGATACAGATACAAGTGAATGTTTATTATTAAGGGGTATACGAGCTGTTGTAGTATTGGAAGCAATAAATGCTGCTCCACGATTCATAGCAGTACTGACCATCTGATTTGTAATTGTAGCTGCATATTGATTTGGAAGGATACCTTGTAAAATAGTTTCTTTTGCGTCATCATTTAAGAGTAATCCGTTCACCATACATTTCTTGGCATGTTTTCTCCATTCTTCCGGTGCAATACGATCAATTTGATTCCAAAGAGAACTGGGAGGACGTGCCAAGGTACACGGCTCATTACATGGTGATCCCAATTCTAAATTCATTAATCGGTTGGAAATATATTCGGCAAGAGCACGTGATACATAGTCCATACGATTATTTTGGTTCATCCTATGATGATTGTTGAAACCCTCTTTGGTTTCTCGTAATACCCAATCCCATTCGACCGATGATGCAACAATCTCATCTACTGATCCACGTCCTCGGGAGATATATTCCAAATAATCAGACTTGTTTTTATCAAAGTTAAGTCCACAGCCGCGCAATCGTTGTTCCAACTCTTCTCGTCGTTTTGTTTTTCGTTCCTCTTGACCCGCATCATATTTAATTTTGCGAATAATTCCATTGATATCCATCCATTGATAAACTGTATACTCACTCAACTGTACTTCATTTAAATACCAAGAAACATTTTCTAACTCTTCTCTACGATTGTGCAACAAATTCATGACGCTTTGACGGTGTGCTTCTCGGCTTTCTTTTGCCATTTTTTGTTCATCAATTCGTTGAGCGATGCGTCCAATGATTTCATCCAAATTTTGTCGACCATATAACCAATGTTCTTGACATTCTTTGGACCCAAAATAACTATTGACATCTGCTCCATTTAATTGAACCAATGCTTGTAATCGATCCATCAGTACTCGACGACGTCCATTGCGGATTTGCTCTACTTGTGCATGAACCTTAATCATTTCCATTACTTCATCCAATGGTGGAACCCCTGACTTCACAAATTGATTTGCCTCCAACCCAAACAAATAATAATCTTCTAAATTCATACGTGCAAGGCGTTCTTTGACCAAATCAGTTCTTGCTTGACGTTCATAGCGCGTAGCAGCAACTTCAGTTAGTACATACAGTGTTGTTTCGAGGTCAGGCTTACCATCCACGACATAATTTGTAAAAGGGTCGCTTGTTTTATCATACCAGATATCATGTTCTTCTAATTTCTCAATGAGTGCATTCTGTCGTTGATCACGTCGCGATTTTTCATTCTTGTTACGCGTTTTGATTATCTCTCGACGTTTACGTAAGACTTCTTCATATCCAACACGTCCTCCATATTGAATTGCAAGCTTTAAATAATAAGATGCAGGACGTTGAACAGCACCATCGCGACTTGGGTCATAAGATTCTGGGTACTTGGTATAATAGGCCTTGCGACACGAAAAACATAGGTGGATGGGGTAACCATTTTTTGCGTCATAAATTTTGAGAGATGCGTGGCAGCCAGTGGGTTTGGATTTTTCAAAGCAGTGTTCACATAAGCGTTCACTCATGGACACGACAACACCATAATAGGTTTGTCGGAAGCCTTTTGTTGTTGTTCCTCCAAGATCAGCTTCTTTAGCAATTTGTTTCCAAATGGGTAAACCACGAATGATGGAAGCCATTCCAACACTGACTTGAACCAATGTTACAAGTTGGGATGGTGGTAAATGTTGACAAATATTCTTCCATATTTCAAAAGATAAACCAGGTTGTGGCAAACCACAATGACGAGCAGATCGAACTTGATCATTGATGCTGGAGGAACTAATACCATTCTTATTCTTCTTTTGTCGCTTGTTAGTATTATTGTTATTGTTATTGGTAGCAGTAGTAGTGAGTGTAAATGTAAGTGTACTATCGTTGCTGTTGCTGTTGTTGTTGCTGCTATTAATTGTTGTTACTATTACTGACTCATTACTATCGTTGATGTCGTTTTGTAGCTTTCTTTTATTCGAATTGGTGTAATTACTATCATTATTGTTATTGCTATTGTTATCGTTGATAGGATTGTTTTGTAATAATGATTGATCACCCACGATCATGGCGGATCGTTGACTGGGATGTGTGCTTGAAGGGAACATGAGCTCAGGTCCATTTAAGTGTGAAAAGTAAAAAAAAAAAGGGAAGAGGAGGGGAAGGGAAAAAAGGAACACGAAAAATATGTAGAAATGTGTATTGAAAAGCGGGGCTTAATCTTAATGCAGGAAGTGGATACTGCATAATATATATTTTCATCGAGATCTTAAATATGTCTATAGTCTATTTGAGTCATTTAGCATGATGTTTTATAAATAATTAAACTATTTGATTATAGAAGCACGTTTACTTATTGATACTAGAATAATAGAACTATTTTTACAATCTCTAACAAAAATACTAAGAGTGGGTCTGAACTATGTATTACTAAACAAGATTACAACAGAACAGCGACAAGGCTTAGCATGGTTCTTTTTGGAATGTCTATTTTGGTATTTTTAGAGTATTATTATTATTAGAGTATTTGTTAGCATTTTACAACTTTTTCTTACATTTTCCCACTCTTTCTTCTTCTTATTGAGAACGCTAAATTCATGAATTTCGGCAATAACAACAATAGTAAAAACCGACTACCAGTATTGATTATTGGCGGCGGTATTGGTGGACTTGTATTAGCTAATGTATTACAAGCTCAAGGCGTACCTTATAAAGTATTTGAACGTGATCTATCTCCCACGTCAAGGAGTCAAGGGTGGGCAATTGGTTTGGATTTCGGTTTAGCCGTATTAAAAGCTACCATTGGTTCTGAAAAATATGATACACTTGGAAAACAAACAGCCGTAGATCCCGACCATCCTGAACGTGGGGCAATGACCATGGTAGACGGAAACGCCAATAAACGAATTCTTATGTTAAGTCCACCTCCCAATACAGACATGTTTCGAATTAATCGTACACGATTACGTGCTTGGTTATTAAAAGATATTATGGAAGCTGATTGTATCGTATGGAACAAGACATTTGACTCTTATACAATAATAATGACAGACGAGGAGAAAGAAGATGGTAGTGGGAAAGATCATGTGATAGTAGAAGTCACTTTTGCTGATGGTACAACAGAACGTGGTAGTATACTGGTAGGCGCTGATGGTACAAACTCACACGTATGTCGTCAACTCATTGGCTCTAAATTGTTTGAACAAACAACATTGACAAGTGATGTGAAAAATTTGGCCAGTAGCTATTGGATCGATCAGAAATTTCGGGATGAAATTGTTAAAAGTTATGGTCCAGCACATGTTGTTGCTCCAGGAAGTGGTACTGAAGATGGAGCTTCAACTTGTATGTTCTTTTCATTGGTGGATGTCGACTTAAGTCGAAAGGAAGCACCTTATCATATGATGTGGAGTATGTCTTATTTAGATGATGATGATGATTACATTGAAAAAAATAATAATAAGAAAAGTAACAACGTGTATTCACTTACCACAAGTACACAACAACGATCATCTCAGGAAAAAAAGAATGGGCAGCAACAACAGCAACAAAATTCAAAAACACTTCTTGAAATAGCCAAAGCACGAGTAACTCGTTGTGGATTTTCTGGGCCATTGTTACAATTAGTGATGGAAACACCTCAAAATTCAAATGTAGGATCCCTACTTTTTAAAGAACGATCGCCTCATTCAAGCCTGCAAGAAGTGTCATCCAATACTAATAATCGCATAGTACTAATTGGAGATAGCTCTCATTCAATGATTCAACTTTGTGGTTCTGGTTAGTTGGCTACATATTGTATTCTAATGTACTTATTTTGTAAATCATTTACTGACAATGTGATATGTATGTGTAATTATTGTAGGTGGAAACCATGCTATTGCAGATGCATGTTTCTTGGGGTCGGCTCTAGCAAGTGCATACAAGAAAGATGAAGAAAGTGCATTAGAAGAAGCAGTATATATGTTTTATAAGGAAATGATACCGCGAGGTCAAGAAGCAGTAGTTGCAGCACATAAAACTGCTGATGCTTTCCATGGGACGCGGGAAACAGTTCGCAAATATATGAACAGCATCCTCCATCAAGCTTCATCATCAGCAACAATAGATAATACAGAAACGCATTGCTGGAAGAGAAAAATGGATCCAGAATTATCAGCTAGATATAATAACAATAATGCAAGACTATAATAATAACATACACATAATAAATAGAAATATTCAAGTACAGTAACCATTGATTACTTGGTACTGAATAGTGAGCCATATAAAATTAGTAGTTATATTTAAACTTTTCTTTTGTGTGTATAACAACGTTTCATTTAAGTAGCACTGAATTCATAATGCTATATAATCCACCTTATCCCATTGAGTATATTAAATATTATTATTAATACTATTATTAAATCAGGTTAAAATAGTAAAGTCATCTTAGGAAGTATTGCTTAAGAGTTTTTTTCTTATTATTTCTTCGGATTATGATATCAAAATAAAAGGAAAAAGACTATGTATCAACAATAGTTTATGTAAAATAAGTTAACATCAGCTATATATTATAATGGTTATTAATGGTACGTAAACAATCTTAATGGCTGTTTACAACATCCATATAAACTGTGCTTTTCTACCCATTGTAACGTTTATTTCCCCTGAAAATAGTATATATAACCAGTATTATTAATAATTAATCAGTCCAATCTCGTGTATGTACTGTACCATATATGTAATATATATGCTAATACTTATATAATAATAGGGAATACATAGTAATTGCTATGAACGTGAGATTATTAAAAGTTGAAGGCCTAGCACTAGAAGACAATGGAAGAAGAGTACATGAGCTTTTTATGCTGCCCATACTGTATAATGTTTATAAAAAGAAGATGCTAATTTGATGAGAAATTAGTAATTGTTTGTGGCAATACTTGATACTATTAACACTTTATTTATACTTGTAGTGACAGCTTTATTCTCGCTATTAATGCTGATATTAATTGCTTTGTTTGTTTAGTCGTTGAACAATAATGTTCACGCTATACATATAAAGTGTTTGCTCACTTTGAGAATATATTCCAATAAATTCAAAGTATTCAAAGTCTGCCTACGCTAGTATAAATTAACAAGTAAAACAAAGTTACTGTTATTAGTATGTATAATAATATTACTGATAATATTTTTTAGTACATAGTTTTAATGGTTGTAATCAATTATATAAACCATTCTTATCACGAGTCCAATCTACTTTTAAAATAAACCTCGGCACTTAACCCGATATCTCAACTTTCTAAATGATGCACATTGACATCTTCTGATAAATAACCAGTGTATAAATCAACATGATTGGATATCAGTATTTTCACTTCATTGCTTGCATTAACTACACCAATAAACCCTCCTTGCAGGATTATGGTTAGCCTATCAATGTTCTTTAATTAAAGTTCGTACGTATGTTATTTATCATACCGAGCCATAGACTGTATCAAGTGAATTATTTTGACCTTTTGGAAAGTTACGTATGACTTTATAGATATAGAAAAATTAGTTCACTGCTATTTACAACAAGTCTGCTGGCAGCTTACAAGGAGCCTTTTCTGGTAGAAGGTAGTTGCGCTTATGTAATGTGCTTTTTTTACAGCATGATAATTGTTATTACGTAATATTGTTGGGTAGTTAAAATGCATTACAAAATAAGAAAAAGAGAAAACTAGATTGACAAATGTAATAACTGTGTTTGAAAAAGCAACATGTTCAATTTGAACAAGAAGGACACCGAATGGTGTAAGAACCAACTGTTTTTCTAACCGATATGATAATAAACATTTGATTATTTTTAACTGCTCTTTTAATCTGATACTAATAGTGTAAAAAGTATGATATTCATCAATAAAAAAATGCTAACGGTTTAGATTTTTGTTTCGTCATATTGACAGTCTACAATAGAGGAGCAGATAATGGTAAAAAGAAATTGATACTGTCTCTCAAAAATAGTTTTTGGTGCTTTGCAAAACTGTTAATCATTCGATGCATTTTCTGAGTACCTTCTTATAGAAGAAATAGTGTTAATGGCCGAAGCAAACATACAAAGTCGTTTTTTTTGATACTTGTTTCGAAAATAGAAATGAATATATATATATATATATATATAGAGAGAGAGAGAGAGAGTAGAACAGCAAATATTGATACAAATGCTTTGACGCAAAAGTGCAAAACGTCTAACGCAAAATTCATTTTACCGAAAGTAGTATCGCAGAACAACGCAATTTTACACTAAAAAGAAAAATCGGAGTAGCCAACGTCGTCGATCGCTTTTTTCTTCGGGTTTCTTTTTTAGGGTTATTACTTTTTTTTTTTTACTTATTATATAAATCTAACTAGCTAAACGATGAAGCTGTATTCAATCTTAATTTTGTCCAAAGTACAAGATAAAGCACAAATTATTGCTTCTCAATTTGATTTGTCTAGTTTTGGTTATTTCCAACGTGGCAGGTAAAGATATATACACTTAAAAACCATAGATGGCGCAGAAATAGAGATTACGTGGGTTTCTTTATTCCCAACTCGAGATAAAAAGATAAATGTAAATATATTTATATTTAATTATGAATATGGTTAATTAATATTTATATATAAAATAAAATATATATAGTGTTCAAGAATTTATGAACTTTTCCTCAACCACTATTGCTGAACGGACACCTATTGGTCAAAGACAAAGTGTCGAAAGTGAAAGTATGGAGGATAAATCGTTCTTGTATGGGAAGAGAAAAGAAAAGGGGATAGTAATGAGAGGTGGAAATATTTCAAAGAAGTGAAAAATATGAATATCTTGAAGGAGTAATCATTTATTTATTTGTATTGAAAATGTTATAGATAATGTGGCACATGTATATGGACATCCTCAAGATATCTGGGGTATAATTATCAGTGATAAAGAATATCCCTCAAGAGTGGCATTTTCGTTGTTAAACAAGATTTTGGATGAGTTTTTGGTTAAATTTCCACGTGATAAATGGAATAACCCACCACTCAATTATCCTGAACTTAATGATTATTTGCTTAAATATCAAGATCCAAAGCAAGCTGACACTATAATGCGTGTTCAAAATGAATTGGATGAAACCACGGCTATTTTGGTAAGATTATTATACATTAGATGAAAGGAGAAGTGGAAGGGTGGAGCAAGTTATTATTCTACGACGATATTAAAATAAAAGAGGAAAGAGAGAGAAAGGACCAGGATCGAATGACAGAACTAACTATGATATGTATAATATATAGCACAAAACGATTGAATCGGTACTTCAACGTGGTGAGAAGGTAAGCAGGAAAAGAATCGTCAAAAAAAAAAGATATACATTATTATGCAAGTTGAAATAACTTGAAAGGAATTATGGTTATTATTTTTAGTTGGACTCGTTGGTAGATAGATCTGAAGCATTATCAAGCCAATCTAAAATGTTTTATAAAACTGCAAAGAAAACCAACTCTTGCTGTGTAGTGATGTAGTAGTTTATATACTACATATTTTAAGTATGTTTACACACATACACACACACACACATATATATAAGTCTATACTTTTTCTTCCTTTCTTTCTTATTTCTTTCCATTTACTTCTTCCCTGAATAACACAATACACTGACCACATCCTATTTTACTACCTTTACACTTTTTATACTCTCTATGTCGGTCATTTCTTTACTTAAAGGAATAACATACTACTTTATGCGGTAATATATTAGGAAACTTAAGGTCCGCCCGATTGTCCACGCATTTCATTTCTTTTGCTCACTTACCCCTCAGTCAACAACTCCAGAACTCTTACTTATTCTCTTTTTTTTTATATACTTACTTATTTCTCATAAAGACATATTTATTATATCTATATAAACCGTGTAATACTTTGTTTTCTTTTTTTATATTTTTCTCAATTCGCAATTACCAAAAAAAAATGAGTACAGAATGTCTTCTATCTTCCAATGTCATTACTACCATAACTACCAATAACAGTATAGCAGAACAATTATCAGCTAGCAATACTACTTCCAGTAGTAATCCGAGTAGTATTTGTCATATAAACAGCAATAACCGTAGCAACAACTTGGAGTCGGAACTGACAACACTTGCAGCTACTGGTAATCTACTTGGTTTACGAGAACGAATAGAAGATAATACTATACAAGTAGATCCAGACCAATCCCAATCAGGAACAGGATTACGTCCATTGCATTTTGCTGCATCTAGAGGTTTTTTAAACATTGTAACTTGTCTCATTGAGAAAGCAGGTGCAACAGTTGACGCCACTGATAAAGAAGGAGAGGTAAACCATTGTAAAAAAAATATATATATAAACTTTTGTTTTCTGTTTTCTTCTTTTTCTTTCATAATATAAACCTTATCTGCTATTACTACTTATATAGTAAATAGTGGTAATATGGTAACTGTTTGTTATTACTTTTCCTCTATATCAAGTTCGTAAATACATAAACTCACTAATGTAAATATTATAATAGACTGCATTATTAAAAGCAGCATATGCAGGACATATGTCTATTGTGGAGTATTTAGTAAATATAGCCCAAGCAAATACATTTCATCAAGATAAAGACGGTTGGTCTGTTTTACATAACGCATGTTCAAGTGGTCATTTATCCATGGTTCGATTTTTGGTCGAAAGTCATGTTCCTGTGAATGTACGAAGTAGAATTGGAAATACTCCACTTAGTAAGTAATAGTAGTCTTTAACTAAACAAGTCCCGCCACCATCATCTATAACCCCTCCCCCCTGCTTCCACTCCTAAATTATTTTCGCAGCTAAACGTGCTTATTCGGTTCTTTGACTAATAACGTGTTTATTTAGTTAATGCGGCATCAAAAGGAGATATTGCTGTGGTAGAATATTTATTGAACGAAACAGAAGCCGATCCATTACTATGTAATAAATTTGGTGAAACTGCATATGATGCAGCGGCTGCGATTGGACACGTTTATTTATGCGAATTATTGGAAGCGGCGGAACGATCATGTTGGGTTGATCCAACTCGAGGAGGAAGAAGAGGTACATATACAGTAGTAAAAGAATCATGATTTTTTTTTTGTCTAGCTCGAGGATTGGTGTAAATAAAAACCATGTACAACAGTAAAGCAAATAAATTAAATATATAGTATGATGTATAATAGATGGGCCTTATAATTCGTTATCAATCCATATCACTATCCCCGTTTTGATACACGAAAACCAACGATCTATTGCAACAATAACACCTTCCTTATTATTAAAACGAACAAGCAACAAAAAATCCATATCGTTTTCTTCCACAGCATTGAATAAAAATGATTCAAGGAAAGCGTGGAGTTTATATCCTTCTGGAGAACCTACTACAAAAAGTCATGTTAAATTACCACCATTAGAACGAACGAGTGCGTGGTTTTGGTTGACGGATTGGACCATTGATTATTCTCATCCAAATACAGACCATGATGGATGGCAATATAGTAAAGGGGGATTTGATACTGATGAATGGACACCCGTTTATCCAACAACAGGGACAGGATGGGTTCGTAGAAGACGATGGATGCGGATTATGAAGCGACGTGTAGATAATCATCTTGACTCTTCCCAAGAAGGACAAGTACAGGAAGAACAGGTAGAAGAAAGAAGTAATAATCACAATACTCATGTAATACCGCCACCATTATCACCAGGATCGTCATCATCGTCATTAATATTACAACAAGGTATAGTTTCGAATTTTATTTGTTGCTTTTTTTTTGGGGGGGGGGAGGAGTATATAAAATTATGCAATGCGTTTCTTTTTTTGATGAAACAATTTTGACTTGGGACATTTTGTTATAATGAGTGGAAATGATTATTTATCAGATCTAAACCTTAAAAAGGACAGCAAGACAATTTAAGTCTACTTCGACAACAAGTGTTACAAGGACAAGCATCCGGAAGCAGTAGCAGCAGCAGCAGAACCACAAATAACAACAATAATAATAACAACCATAGTAATGTGAGCATGAGTTTGACAAAAGCACAGTCAGTATTTGTGGGATGTACAACAACACATGCTCAACCTTCTGTTGAAACAACAATAACAACAACAGAAGCAGATGTGGAACCTTCTTTACGACAGCTATCTTTTGAATGGACCCGAAGTGCACGGTCATCGATTACTTCCTCACACTCTCGTCCTACTTTTATTTGGGAACCTAATGAACAAGCATCTGAGTGTAGACGTTGCGGAAGATGGTTTAATTTAATAGTTCGTCGCCATCATTGCAGGTAATATATAGAATTAAAAGGGTTAGTTGGTCGAAATAAAATATTTCATTTTTGGTGCTGGTTGTTGCTGGTGGGAGAGAGGTTTATTAATATAAATGGATGGAATGGGAAAAAAATAACAGGTGATAAATTAACATACAGAGTATAATCCACTTTTTTTTTTTACCCAGACGATGCGGATTAGTTGTTTGTGACAAGTGCTCTAATCGCGTGATGCTTCTCCCATTTTCACATATTGTGGTAGACCCAGCCTTACCTTTAGAACAACATTATTTAGTATCACTTCAGCCTCAACGAGTATGTGATGGTTGTTATGAAGAATTATCAAGACCTCGAGGAAGTTTTAGTAGTAGTAATAATCACCATAATACGGCTACTAGTGTCATTCCCAACAGTAATAGCATAAGTAATAGTCGAAGTAGTAGTATTAGGATGCAACGATCTCCTAGTGCTCAAAGTATCATGATGGAATGTCCTGTTTGTGGTAAAGACCTCGATGAATATGATGGTAGTACAAATGAACAAGAATTACATGTTCAAACATGTCTAAATGCAAATACACCTGTAGCATTGTCTGGGATCCGATATGTAGGTAAGTATATAATACTTGTATTTAATGAGAAACAAACAAAAAAAAACACGAGGAAACTATTATTATTTTTATAATTATTATTATTGACTTTTGGTTGAGTTTACAAGCTTCCGTCAAATTCGGCTTTAATGGGACAAGAGTGTGTCATTTGTCTAGAAGAGTTTGTTGAAGGTAAAAAACAAAAAAAAAGACTATTATTGTTATTGTCGTCATAGTAATAAATTATATTTATAAATCCTAGCTAACTAAATAATACTATATCTAGGTAACACAATGGCAAGATTAAATTGTTTTTGCACCTTTCATCATGCTTGCATAAATAGTTGGTTTGCAAAGGGAAAGGAGTGTCCTTTACATTCTCAATAAGGCAAAAGAAAAATACCCTTTTTTCAATATAAAGAAACTATTATTATACAGCATTTAGCAATGTATTTTGAACTGGGTTTGTTTGTATTTTTTATGGGGGGTGGGTAGGATAAGGATGTTCTCGATGACGGATTTTATTAAAGAGGAAAGGGAGTAAAAAAAAAAAGGTTTGGGTCTGTGTTTTTTTTGGGGGGGGGGAGGAGATAATTAAGGTGTGTCTGTGACATATTTAGTGAAAAAGCTCCAATGAATATGCATATATTTATTATAAAAAAAACTCTCACACAAAAAAAGAAATGGTGATATTACTCCCCATAATATAATGAAATACACGTAAACCATGAGGTTATCTATTTCTTAATAACATCCATTCACACACAATCTCCTTTTTTTTTTTTTCTCTTCCCTTCTTCCTCTTTCTCTTCTTTTCTTTTCCCTCACCTTACTTTTTTTATTTTATTTTATTTCATATTATTATCATTTTTTCTCTTTTTTTTTTTGTACAATACCTTTTGCCTTTTCTCTTCTCTTATTCATTGCGCATAATGGTCGCCATGAAGTGCTAGATTCCCTTTTCAAAAAACTTTCCCTCGAAACATATAATATTATATATGCATTTTTCTCCTCTTTTATCACTTTTTTTTTCTTTAACACACTTTCCTCTTTATCTTCTTTGAATTATCCTCTATAACACACATACACACCAGACACACATAAACCATGCTTGTATATTACTCTGAACAACTGAATACTCCTATCAAAACTTGAACAATTTCCATAACTTACGTATTAACCAAATCAACACAAACTTTATCATACAACACAACTCACATTAAACTTCATCCATTATCAATAACAGCTACAATCAACAGCAACAACAATTCTTTCAACATTTTACATAAACTGTCCTAAAACTCTCCGTTTATCTCCTTTTTTTATTATTTTAATATCGAACACTTTTTTTACTCCCTTCAAAAATAACCCAAAACGCGATACACACACACAATATACTCATAACAATAACAATAACAACCAAACAAGAACTTTCGAAACCATATTTTCATTGACAGCACACATACTCACCTACAAGAAAAAAGATATTATTTTTTCAAATAACCTTATCATAGCCTCACATTTGTTCACCAAGTAAAAAGAAAACCCACTTTTTTTTTAATCCACATACAAATACATATAACAAAGGGTAGGTATTAATACAATTTATAAAAGCCCACTTTACCTCCCTCTTTTATTTTTAATATATATCAAAGGAACATATCTTCTTTTTACTTGTATATATAAAATTATTACTTTTTTTTTTTTTACTTACCCAAAAGCTTACTGTTCTTTTTTTTTATCTACACAAATTAATATATTTTAGCCCGAATGACTGTTACACAGGACGATTATTGGAGTCAGGTGTCTACTTCCATGATTGACAAAATCATCGAGACCACCACTCGTCATCAACATCACAAAAACAAGCAACCACTTCAACAGCAAAAATATCAAATTCTTGAAGAGCTTGGTCGTGGATCATATGGTTGCTTATTTTTAGGTCAATCATTATTGGACAATTCCTATGTTGCTATCAAAGTTCTCTGCAAGACAGGATTGGATCACCAACAACTTGAATTACAACAGCTCGAGATTGATATTCAATTGGGACTTAAACATAACAATTTATTAACATTACACGGAACCACTCAAGACAAGGACTATATTTATATGGTCATGGAACTTTGTGATCAAGGTGATTTATTTGATTTTGTCGTACGTAATAACAAACAAGCAGTTGATGGTGATCAAGAAGAAGAAGAAGAACAAGATATGGTGGTTCAAACTTTTTCACAAATTCTTGAAGCTATTGATTATATGCATCAACATTCAGTTTATCATCGTGACCTCAAATTGGAAAACATTTTACTGAAGACATCTGATTTAGATGATAATTTGATTGAATGTAAAGTGGCTGACTTTGGCTTAGCAACGCGTGAACGCTATAATATGGAATTTGGTTGTGGCTCAACTTCTTATCTGGCACCTGAGCATTTCGACAATGACCAAGATGACTCTATTGAACAAGATTATTATTATCAAGAAAACACAAATGGCGGCAAGAATAAGAAAAATGAGCAATCATTGGTGTATGATGCTGCTGCTTCTGATATTTGGAGCTTGGGTATTCTTTTATTGGCACTCTTATTTGGTCGTAATCCTTGGGAAGAAGCTACAATGATGGATATGGCCTATCGTGAATTTCAATGCGATCCAATGGTATTAAAAGATCAATTGTTTCCCACGCTATCAACAGGATGTTATCGTTTCTTAAAATCTGTATTATCCCCCAATCCCGCTGAGCGACCAAGTATTACTGAAATGAAACACCAATTCAAGGCTTTGGACCGTTTAACAATTACTATTCATGATGAAGAGCATAATATGAGTATTGCTCTTGAAGATGCAGTATTAGTTGACAATGGTAATAATATGAATGATCTGCAAGAAGATTATTATCGTTGGCCTATGGATATTCCCACAACAGGAACAACAACAAGTGTTTCCACTGCTGCCGCTGTCGCCGCTGGTAAAAAGTCCGATAAAGTTAGCTTTGATTCAGCTATCTTTAGTGGTACTTATCGTGCTGGATCAACAGGTGAATCTTGGTCTGATATGGTTGAAGAAGAAGATGAGGAAGAAGAAGATGTATTTGGACCATTAGAAGATGCAATGTCTTCATCTACATTATCATCTTATTCTACATCATCTTGTTCATTGGATGATGATACAGACATGTTTATTCATACTCAAGAAAAAGGATCATGGTGGCTATAAGGAGTTTAATTATGAAGTGTTTTTAAACTTTCCTGCCTCCCTCCCCCAATTTATTTTCTTATTCTCATTTTTTCTCTCCTCATAAAAACCATACAGCATTATGTGAATCGTTTACAAATATTCTATTTCACTCCTACCCCCCACCCTTACTCACACGCATACACAACGAATCTTATGATTTATTCTATGATTTACCCCCCCCCCACTCCTCTCTTTTTTTTCAACCCAAAAGTATACATAACAACAACAAAGGACCGTATTGTTGTTTTGTTTATCTTCTGTATGCTTCTCCCTTCTTTTATAAATTGTCTTTATTATTTTATATTGCAAAAAAAATAAATATAAAAGAAAATTGGTATTTTTTTTTAAAAAATTAAGGTTCATGTAAGGTTTGATATATTTCATGGATTGTCTGTCTCCTCTTTAAAAAAAATGGATGCGTTACTGCTGTTTCTTTTTCTCTCTCGCAAAATCTTTATACAAAGGAGAAATAAGTTTTCTTTTTTTTATTAATAGAGTGTGACAAGTAATAATCAAAGTGACAGCATTTTGTCATAACATAATAATAATATTTATTGGTGAGTATTGAGGCTGGGGCCAAAGAATCATAGTTTCAAAAGTATGTGTCCCGTGCACATTAATCGGAAATAGTGATTTAGGTCTACGTACAAACATATTTATGCACACGTGTTTATAATTATTACATCCCATATAAGCGTGTGTGCTAATTTATAGTACTTCCGTTCCGCTTTTCTTAAAGATACATACAATATTATTTTTTGACGCTTTTGTTGGTCGTTAGTAATGAATGGTCGATAGTGTTTATAGAGTCTCTGAAATAATCTTTTTTTGTACTATAAATATATATTAATTAGAGATAATATCATAATCTTATATGAATTATGAGATGCAAAGATGTACAAGTGTCGTTTCATTTTTTCTCTTTATTCTTATCTTAATGTTTGTCGTGTACTTTCCTCCAATGTATATGGCATGGAGTTATCACATGCATTTTTTTTTATTCCCACTTATTCTTGGAGCTACAGCATGAAATATGTTTATTAAGGTAAAAGGAGTGCCAGAAAACATCTTCCGTCCCGAAGGTGCAAATGTATGGCCATGAGAATTTGATTCTACTCAGGTAAATAAATTTTGATTGGGTGTTACATGCCTTTCTGTTTTATCACTTTATTTTTGTCAAATCTCACGGGGACAATGAATGATGGACGACTGCTATTGTGTGTACTTATAGGCATAATTTGAGACAGACAATAATAATATATAGAGAGACGACATGTGCAATTTTTTTTATCATTCTTCCTGTTTTTCCTTGAATAACCAATTTTTTCTTTTCTCTTTAAAAAAAACATGTCTGCCCCTTGGACTGAAAAAGAGATTAACGCTTTAGTTAAAATTAAAGAAGTCCACCCTCATTCATCATGGGAGTATGTTTCTAAAAAGATCGGAAGTATGCATTCACCCGATGCTTGTCGTCGTCGATATGCTCCTTTTGCAGTAAGTAAAGAAAAAAGAAAAGATACATGAAGTTAATAATTTTGTTTATGAATCATACGCTGTATAAAAGCAAAAGAAGAATAATTTTGATGAAATGTTTTTTCTTTTCAATAGCCCAAATTAGCTTCTGTTTGGAGTTTGTCTGAACGTCGACAATTGGCGAAAATGATCCATTATGAACCACCTCTTTTATGGAAAGAAATTAGTAAATATGTAAATCATGAAGCTGAAGATTGCAAGGCTTTTTATGAAAAACATATTACAAGCAAGGAACTTGATCGTGGAAAACGTGAAGCTGAAGCTGAAAGAAACCGAATGACGAGAAGACGAATCTCAGCTGTTATTATCATGTCTAAGGTATATATATATCATCATCATCATCATTCAAATAATGTAGTTGATATATACGTTATTGTTGTTATTAACAAGTCATTAATTTCGTTATTTATAAGACTGCTACGCCACAAGAAAAGGGAAAATCAACAGCCTTAACTGCTGGATCATCCGGTGACGACAATAATAACAACAGTAATGATCATAATGAAGGTGAAAAATCAACCACAACCTCAAGATCCACTACTACTGCAGCTGCAACAATTCCTGTTGTTACAACGACACCGGCTACTACGGCTACTACAACAAGAAAGCGTCGCTTTTGGACAGAAGAAGAAGTTGAAATACTTATTACTATGCGAGAACAAGGTAATAATTGGGGCGATATTGCATCTCATGTTAATCGTACTCCAGGTGCTTGTCAATCAAAATGGCGTAGACTCCGTTAATCTTGTCATTTTACCTTCTACTATGGACCTAGGCATCTTCCTATCTTTTTTTTTTCTTATTTTTTTTTTCTTGCGTCTAGTCAAATAATTAGTTAATCAAACCGTTAGCGTTTGCTTATAACTTCTTCCTTTTTTACAACAAAAATAATCCCTTTCGTTTTCATTTTTCATTTTTTTTTTTGTAAAAATAATGTGCCATGCTAGCTACGTACATACTCAAATAAACAAATAAACAACTATTTCTGTCCTGCTTATATAATGATGATGATAGTAATAATAATGTTAATGGTAATAGCTGTTTAGTAAGGGGCATAAGGGAATTTATATAAATATATTGAGTAAAATGGGTTTAGCAAAGTAAAAGAGAACAAAAAAAGGTTCATTTGTTTATTCTGAACCATTGTGGCGCACTCACGCTGAACATCTTAGCATAAGAAAAGTTACAGGTTTAATTTTCAATAATTATATATTATGATAGGTAGTGTTATCTTATCCCTGGTAAAAATAAAAAAAAAGACCCTTTTTTTCTTAATAATAATCAAAAGTAGCACTAAAAAAAAGTTCTGACCTTAAAAAATACCAACTTTAGAATAGATTTATGATGATAATAAAAATGGACAACAATTTGCTATTCATAGCTCCTGAATGTTTGTATAAATAGATTAGATGTGAAAAACAAACTAACTTTGGGTATATAACAGAATAAAATATGGGACGAATAACTTTGATGTTGAACAATGAATCCAAAATACATTTAAAAATAACCACTACTCTTTTTAACTGTCAAAAATTAGAAAATTAGAACGGAAATCTAAAAAGAAAAAAAAAGCGTCGATCTTTTTTGGTTGTTGAAATCTGTGTTGTGTGATTTAGCCGATACACTCCGACATCGATATTTTTTTTTTTTTATTTCTTTTCAAGCAAACCTCTCCCTCACTTGTTTTTTTTTTATTGCTGTAGTAACGGTTTCATATTTTATTTTTTTTTTTTTACTTGTTTCCCTGGAGATTTATTCTTTCATCTTTGTCTTTTTTTTTCGGTTATCAACTCATTCATTCTTTCTATTTAACCTTTACCATCCGTTTTTAAGTCAGTTTCCTTCCACTTAGCTCTCAAATATAACTTCTTTTTTTTTCTCGTACCTTTTACTTTCCTTCCCTTTCTTTTTTTTTAAAAAAGAAAACAAACAAAGAATGGCAGTTTATTCGAATAATTTATTATCTACCCGAGGTGCCAATTCCTCCATGATTTGGCTTGGAATGTATTTTGTGTTCAATCTGGTATTAACATTGTATAACAAGGTGATTTTATCACTATTCCAGTTTCCATTTCCATGGACCTTGACAGCGATCCATACTGCTTGTGGTGCTGTAGGATCGTATATCTTTTGGCGTTGCGACGTTTTTTCCCCTTCAAAATTGGGTAGACGAGAAAATACGATTATGATTGCTTTCTCGGCCCTTTATACAATCAATATCGCTATCAGTAATGTTTCACTGTAAGGATTTGAAATTATTATATGAAAAAGGGGATTATTAGGATAAGAAAAAAAAAAAGGAAAGGCTGGATAGAGACAGAGAACGCAAGGAGGAAAGGGAAAAGGATGTATATAGACTTTAAAAGATGTATTATTTATCTAACAAGAAAAAATAATATTTAAAAATAGTAACCTTGTTACTGTACCTGTAAGTATATTTAAAGATCAACAGTTTATGGAAGGAAGAAAAAATTGGAGGGAAAAGGGTGAAGGCCAGAAAAAAAAAAAGAGAGAGAAAGAAAGATTATGTCAAAAAAGAGAAGCATGACTAATCAATTTGTTTATGAATAGTTCCATCAAGTAGTACGCGCTATGACACCTGTATTTACCATCATGCTTTCAGTTATGTTTCTCAGCAAATCTTATTCAACGATGACCTATATTTCTTTATTACCTGTAAGTTCATTATATCTCATATATATAGCGACAATGAATTTTTCTTAATTAGTAACAATTAATTTTAGGTAGTTGCAGGTGTAGCTTTTGCCACTTTTGGTGATTATGATTATACAGCTTGGGGATTCTTTTTAACTGTGTTGGGAACTGTATTAGCAGCAATAAAAACAGTTGTAACGAACCGTGTTCAAGTTGGAAGACTTAAATTACATCCATTGGATTTATTATTACGTATGTCACCTCTCGCCTGTGCACAAACATTGGTTTATTCGTATGCAAGTGGTGAAATGGAACAAGTCTATAGATTTTATCTTACCGATTTCACATGGACTTTAGCTTTTGCATTACTGGTAAACGGTATCATTGCTTTCTTTTTGAATGTGGTCAGTTTTACTGCCAATAAAAAGACAAGTGCTTTAACCATGACCGTTGCTGGCAACGTAAAACAAGTCCTTTCGATTGTTCTTGCGGTTATTATTTTCAATTTGACAATTACATGGACGAATGCTTTAGGTATTCTTTTGACGTTAGCTGGTGGTGCTTGGTATACGTAAGTTTTCTATATTATTATAAATTTCATTTATTGAAGAAAACGATTATATGTGGATATATATAATCTAACTCTTACATGAATAATAAAATTGTAGGTCTGTGGAAATGAGAGAAAAGACAACAAAACGCCTTACTACTTCGGATACCCTGTTGGGAAACGGACAGATCAAAAATTCTGCAGATCATGAATTGACAGATGTCAAAACTCAACGATAATCGACAAAAAAACTAAATATTTCTTTTACTATCATTTTACTATTATACTTTGGAAGAAAAAAAAGAAGAAAATTCAATATATATATATATATATATATATATTACAGCAATTTTCATATACTTATATAGATATACAACGGCAGTAACAATAACCAACATCATACAAACATCCATTTTTCATTTCCTCTCACTTCCCTAGTTTATTACTATTACTTCTATTACAACATCAACGTCATTTACTATAGTACATTTTTCTCTTAAAAATATATATACATATATATTCCCTTTTTCAAAGCACACACACACACACGTACCATACATCACTAACCCGATTTCTTTTCTTATTTGCATGCGTTTTTCCCCTCGTTCCTTTGTTCAAAATTAATTTTTTCTACTAAAAAAAAAAGAAAATAGACCTTTTTTTTTTTGCCTTTTCAATAATAATACTATGCTGATATTATCTATTATATATGCTGGCTATACTTGTTCTTATTGTTATTTGTTTACATGTATATAGTGTATAAAAATATAACTGAGATCTATTTAGATCCACATAATTTTAAAATCTGTCTTTTGTACTATCTGAGATAAATAGATAATATTATTATAACGTAACAATAAAATTTTTCATCCAGTTACTGGACGTAGCTTGAACTATCTACAAGGTATTGAAGCTTCTGATTATTATGGAACTCTCTTTACATCCAGTTGTTGTTACTGGCATAAAATTGTTCACTCTTTTGTAGATACGTATGGGTTATTTACTGTTCAAATTATTAACATAATGAATGAATAGAGTTACTTCACCAGCCCTTCTTTTTATCGTTACACTTCTTATGTAGTAATCTATACATAGCAATAGTAGCAACAAGGACGAGGCCATTTTTTATCTTAAAAAATGAACATAAAGTTACTTATAAAAAGCTACTATGTTATTTTACTTCGATCCCATATATCATTATATTATATTACCGTTTTTTTAATATACATATATTCTAGTAAAGTTACTTAGTCCTATTATAAACTATGAGATATTAATATTATAGCTGAGGATTTTTTCATGTACTCCTTGATAAAAAGAAGAAATATATGTACTAAAAATAGAAAGAAAATAGTCAAGAAAAAAAATGTACGTACGTACATGGATGTTTTCCATTATATTTATAAGTATAATAATGTTATAAATCTATATGGATAGGATATGAAGAACAGAGATGAAAGCAGAATTACAGAATGCTAGAAAGATTATATGCAAAGACAAGACAAAACAAACAATAGCGCACATCTTATTACCAACAAACAAAAGCTACCTCAAGAGGTCGAAGATTTACGCAGTTAGAACAAAACAAATAATACTTATCATAATTATGGAGAGCCGATCTAAGATGGCAGTACGTTGATTCGTACCTTAATTATTTCAGTAATGCGAGAGCTGTAGTATCATCTGTCTATCTATTTGAATCAAGCACAATAAATATACTTTCGACCACTTCTTCTGATATGCAGTAAAATACACATTTTGGCTCAATATTATTCATATATAAAACTAAGAAAGTTACTTAATTCCTTGACTATGAATAGGAAATTTATCATACATTAAGAAATATAATTATATATTAATTCGAATTGAGTAGAAAATGGAATTTTTATTTTTGTTATTCTCTTGTCAACAACCATATTGATTCTCGTAACACTTGATTTATTATTAAATATGTATTATTTTCTTTATACGTATAGACTTATTTTCATTATTTTTTTTCTACTTATACAACATCTGCTCTCTCCATGTTCTTCCTTTGATACGCACTATAACCACATTGCTCGCAAATATAAAAATAAGCACACCGCAAAAAGTATATAGTCCTCCAGCACCCATAGCACGCTGCATATCAGTCGCTACCAGTGATCCAGTTCCACTTAGTATATATCTTGTAAAATTATTACATGCTACATCAATGATAGTAGTATAATATAATAAATCAATTTAAAATTATATTCTTTATGCACGTATAATCTTTTTAACTTGCATGAATGGAACAAAAAGGAATTCTTTTTTTACCCGTAACAGAAGCACCCCGGTCACGAAAACAATCAACAAGATATGTTGACATTATAATATTCGGTGGACCAGTTGCTAACCCAACTAACATATAAACATTGATAGTCATTATCAGCATACTACGTTGTGGTTTTACTTTTATTTTAAAAAAAATGCAGAAAAATAGACTTACTAAAGAAAGCACACACTAGTCCGTAGGCAAAATGAACATTTTTCTCTATACACCAACCAAATGAGATAAAGGCAAATAATAATACAAGAATAGATGCATAAAAGATCCAACCGCCAATGCGAAGTTCTGGATAGGGTTTTGTGTCAGCAGGTAGCTTTGAAACCCGGCTAGTATATAATGCATCTGAAATTCTACCACCGAAAATACCACTAATTATACTTCCACCTGCAATTGGAATATAGAATAAACCTACTGTTCCAGAATCAAATCCATATTGAGATGTATAAATACGAGTAAAATTGGTCGTCAGAACAAAGTAGACAAAAAACCTATTTTTTTGTGTAATTTTTTGTGTATTGTTGTATATTAAGGTAAGAATAGTGTATGCTTCTTATTATACATACAATCTATTATGTATATATTTGTAGTAGGTTTACTGTATATAAATAACGATATCATGACTCACAGAGTTCCAAGAAAGAGTACCGTAAGAGCGATGTTTTTATTTTGGAGCAAACTTAATGCTGCAACTGGATTGATAAAACGACATTGTCGAGATTTTTTTTTATCTTTCTCTTTTGATAATTTTCTTCGTCGTTTCTCATTGCATGTTGCGTTTTGATTTTCTTGTTCGTTGGCTGTAGATGATACATCGCTGTCATGGTTGTCACTACATTGTTGCTCATTTTCTTTGTTAATACTATTTTTTGACTGCGTTGTTATTGTTGCTGAAAAAGGTGGTGGCGTTAATGACTGAATATATCGTGTTTCAGGAAGTAAAAAAAGAATGCCAAACCAAATAAAAACACATAAAATTGCCAGGAACCAAAATATACTTTGCCATCCAAGGCCTATATTAAGATAGCCACCAAAAATAGGACTGTATATTTTTATATATACTATTAGTATCATCATTGCATAAAATAAATAAATATGCGTCTTTTAGATACTTTCCCTACCGCTGGTCCAAGCATTGGACCTGTTAAATAATAAGAGAACGCACGTCCACGTTGATGGGCATCAAAAACGTCACCAATTGTACCTGCCCCCATGGAAAGAACCTATTATCATTTCAAGTAATGGTGTTATTATTGAGTTGCAAAATAATAGAAAATAACTACAAATTACTGAGTAATAGTTAGTAGAAGTGTAATATAAACTTACAGAGGATGATCCAATGGCACTGATAGCTCGAAATAAAATAAACATAGTCACGTTTTTAGAAATTGCAGAACACGCCATACCAGCGATCGCCACAAGAAAAGAAATAAGATAAATGGGTCTACGACCGAAAATATCACTAAATGTTGCCCAAATCAAAGGGAATACTGCTAAACAATATATATAAATAGCAAGTGATGCGTTCATAAGTGTATCTGTTGTTTTGAAATATTCCTGCATTGGGAGAATGGCAGGATACTATATTATAATAAATTATGATGTATAGTATGTTGGTTAATGCGTAATAACTTGTGTTTAATTATAGCCTAGTTATCAAAAAAAGCTGTTTATTAATATAACAAATCAATCTTTTTTATACTTACATAAATGGATGATGCAAGTGGTGATCTACATAGATATATAATACAGAAAAACCCGCACAAAATTGATATTTTAATTACGTAATAATATGCATCATCAGATACAAAACGCAAAAGAATTTTAGTATTATATAAATACAGCAATAAAGGAAGAAGGTTATTATATAATGAGTTTGGTTGAAGAAACAAAAATAAAAGGTAAAAAAAAAGAAAGAGACTTACGTAAAACCTGCAAATGCGACAATTAATATAACAAATATTTTCTTACGAAAAGGCCAACTGCGTGGATCCACAGTCGGTGACTGATTTTTTATCAATTTTGAAATATATGTGTGCCATCCTCTACGCCGTTCCTGTTGTTCTTTTTCTTCGGCTACTAGGTCATTATGTTGACGAGAACAAAGATTTAATGGTTTCTCAGCTTTTACTAAATTCTCGTTTCCAGTTAATAGTCCATTTATCACCATGACATTTGAATCGTTCTCGTCTTTTATATTGATGCTATTGTTGCTATTAGAAAGCATAGTTGTAGTGGTAATAATTGCCGATTGAATCTGGTTACCTTGATCTTGTGGTATTGTTAGTTGATAAGTATCATTATAGTTATTACTATTAACATTAACATTTTTAATATTACGAGGCTCTGTTGTTGATGTCATGCTTCTTTATATATTTATTAAATATTATATAAATAGGAAAAGAGAAAGAAAAGAAAAATAAATAACTCGATCCATTCATACTTTACACAAAAAATAATAGTCTCTCTATCATGTAAGGTGGCTTAACATGCCTAAAAAGACTATTTTATTTTTGGACAAGGGATCTATGTAAAACTAACACATACTTCTATTCGTGGAAATCGTATTGGGTAAGCAATGATCCATACAAACAACAAATTACATAATAATACATGTTTTATACAATTCACTTATATTGTCAATGTAACAAAGAATATAACACGAAAAAAGTAATAGAAGTATCTTTATATTCTATATTACAGAAATTCTATATGTATTTATTTATAAACAGAGTAAATAAAAAATTCAGTAGCATATTTTCATATCACAATCAGTTACGAATCGAAGGATACATTACCACCTAAAAAAATACTTTTCTTTCCTGTGAATAGCATTCTATAATATATATATATATGGGGGAAACATTTACCCTTGGGTTCTAGTGTAACATTAACTGTGTGAACTTTTGTTCTATTCTAATATTTTTGAAAAGTAATAGATATGACTATACAGTAGTCAATATCACACGATGCTAAATTATTATAAATGTGATAAAAGTAAAACAGATCTAGTATTTTTTGAATATGATACAATTTATGTTTGCAGAATTATACATGACAGTGAAAAGAATTCGTAGCAACTACTTTACGTTCACACAATTTCGCTCTCAATACGTATTGAGAATATATACGTTGTTCTAACATGTAACGCATAATTTTTGTTTGAACCGGGTAAATTTTTTTGGAAATACGATGTTCCCTTTTCGAGCAGCTTCTGAATAATGGGATTTCACAAACAAACAAACAAACAAACAAAAGCGAACCTGGGAGTATAAATATTTGTTGCTATTATTCAGTTTTTATGTACTTTAATTATTTGTATATTTTCTTCAATGTAAGTAGTCTTTATGTAATTTTTCAAACTTGATATTATTATTATGCCTAACCCGAATAATTCTACATATACGAAGTGTGAGGCTCTGAAAAAAATACCAAAGTACCTCTTTTACAAAATTATCTTTGTAAAAAAGCATTTGAAATGATAAAAAGAAGACTCTGTTTAATTTGTTTGGTTAAGGTAAAAAAATGTATGTATTTTATTTTGTGATTAATGCTACTTATTTTAAACGTAAAAGCCTATCTTGTTCCATGATGAAAGACATTTTTTCAGTAACTGAGCATCAAACACAGGTGCATTTTCTAACGATGGTGCTATTTTAATTGTATCCTCCGTATCCCATAATGTCATCTTGCTGTTGCCTTCATCGGATGACGATGATGCAATCCAGTTGGTTTCGAAATAAGATAACAATCTGTAAGCAGAATTATCTTGGTGCTTTCGTAATTCATCCACCCACACATCTGGTTCAACGACATCAAACTGAATACCACAATCAGCCATTGCTTGAAGCATATCTGACCAAGTAATATGATTCGGATTAACTATATGATGATATACAGATCTTCTTCTTACTGGGGCTGTTTCTCTTGTTGTAAATCTCGCGGTTGAAGAATAATGGTCTGCCATTAATAAGTGCGATGGTAGGAATGATGATGAGGAAACATAATGCATCATAATTTCCAAAATGGCAGTTGCTGCTGAATCAACAGGAATCCAATCCAATGTAGGCAAACTACAAGTACGGTCTGGCATCATTTTCATGGCGGCACCTCCAACCATCATTAACGGGTAATGTTCACTTGTATTCCATGCGCCATTATTTGTATCACCGATCAATTGACCCATACGTTCAACAAAACATGGCATATTCTTGTATTCGGCTAAATAAGAAAACATATGTTCTACAATGTATTTGGACTGAGCGTAACCCATAGGTAAGGCAACATGTGGATCTTGAGGTGACGCGCGTTCAGGCACAATGTAATAATTGTTGGTATCATAATTATTGTCATTGCTACCATTATTTTTTTGCTTTTGGTTCTGTTGTAAAAACTGTGCAAGTGATGCTGTTGCACTAATACTTGATACTACATGAATGTGAATGGGTTGTTGTGTTGTACCACGATAAGCAAATTTGATTAAATTATATAAACCTTGAATACATTCACGATCAAAATGTTGAATTGTATGATTGAAATCGAGAAGCCAACCACAACATTGAATAATGGTAACCTCATCTTGTAACTTGCTATACATGGCTTCATTCTCTAATCCCAAGTAGGGTGCGTTTAAATTCATAGGTAGGACTTGTACCTTGTTATAAAAATTATTGGAGGGAGCAATATGACGATCTCGAAATGCTTTTATAATTCGTTTTTCTAATTCCTGTTTGCTGTCTTGGTCTTTGTTGCTGCGACTACTACGAACAAGACAATATATTTTCTTGATTTGAGGGGACTCGATCATGGCTTGAAGAAGAAAAGACCCAAGTGAGCCAGTAGCACCTGTCAACAAAACAGTTTGCTGTTGCTGTTGTTGGATATTATTATTATCATCATTCATCATAACAACAGGAGGATTGGGTGCTTTGGTTGGGAAATCAGATTCAATTCGAGCAAAATAACCATGGAGTATTGACTGAGTTTCCTGATATCTTTTTTCTTGTTGTCGTCTGTTATTTTCTTCTGCAACCCCATTATTATTCTTTTTCTCTTGATTTCCATGGCTATCATCAGTTGTTGTTATTGTCGTAGTACTACTATCAGCAATCATTTGAACCATGGATTCAATAGTCGGATATTCAAAACAAAAATTTGTTATTGGTGAAACACAACTGAAACGAGTTGCAATAATATTGCGTAGTTGGATGGCAAGAAGTGAATCAAGTCCATAATCAAATAATGGAGTGGTTAAATCGACTTCATCCATTGGACAGTTAAGTACTTGGTATACCGCTTGACATAGAAACGCCTTTATATTTTCTTGTTCTTTTTCTTGTTGTTCTTTTGTTAACACTTCCTTTCTATCAACATTATTTCTATGAGTTGGTGTTGAGTCTCCCGTGGCAACAGAAGCATTACTAGTAGTAATAGCGTTAAAAACGGAGTTTTGAAGAAAGAGACTATACATTTGCTCGATTTCCTCTTCAAAGCACTCTATTGTTTTTTGACGAGAAATTGTTCCTTTAAACGTTGTCACCAAAGTTTTGTTTAATGGTAAAATGTATACCATTTGAGGAATCATAATAGCACTATGACTTGGTGCCATTACGTTTGCTTGTTGCACAGATATATAGACTATAATATATAGAAGCAGTAAAATATTAAGATGCTGACAAATATTATTTTACAAGAAGAAACAAAAAAAAAGTACCTTCAGATATTATTTTCATTGGAGAATACTTGATAGCTTCATCCACAGCCAATTCAATCAAAACAGCAGTACATTCTCTATTTTCACCAATGACCATACAATTTTTCACAAGACAACTTTTATTGATTTCGCTTTCCATGGGAATAGGATTTGTTTTTTCACCATTTTTCCTATAAATAAAAAGAATAAAAAAGAATAACATTTGTTAATACTAATATATATTTTAACATACTTCTTATATTTCGAGCCACTGGAAATGTATAATTTATCTATTTGCCTCTTTTACTCACATAACCAAAGTATCATCAATACGCCCAACATGGCGCCATGTTTTCGAATTAGGAGGATCCTCAATAAACAAATCACCAGTTGAGTAACCACCATCGGGTCGATTACTGACATTACTTCCAAGTGCAGGATAATTATGTTTGAACGTAAGCTGATATACTTCGCTAGAAGTGGATGATGAGATATGTGGCTTTCTTTTTGGATCGTTTTTCTTATTGCCATTGATTGGTTCCCAGTGTATATATGAAACGACAGGACTTGCTGATATATTCATATTATACCATTGTTTGTTATCTCTAGAAAGATCCGGACCCCCGACAAATCCAGTTTCTATAAACAATTAGATAGCATAGTAGTAACAAGTATAATTAGCTCTACAAAATAATAGTAATAGTAATAGTAATAGTAATAGTAATAGTAATAGTAATAAGCAACAGCAACGACAAACCTGATGAACCATATCCATTACGCACATTTAATCCTTTCGAATGCAAATATTCCCCTACTTCAATACGAAGAGGGGCACCAGTATAAGTACAGTACTTGATTTGTTGAAATATATCAGTGATATTATGCGCTATTGCTCCTTTATTTCTATTATCTTGTTCTTGATTTTGGATGTAGGTAGCCAAATCTTCTAATTGTATAGGAGGTAATGTCATGACTGTAACATTATATTTCTTGATAACTGACAATGTATCACGCGCCAATGGTGGGAGCCGGCGAAACAAAACGGCAGTTGCCCCTAATGACATGATTGTAAAAAGTGACATAATACCATGTCCATGAAATAATGGAAACGTTAACATGACAACGTCCAAGTTATTCAGGGGTGGGTTAGCTTTTGAAAAATGGGAACCGAGTAAGTCCAACACGGTAAACAAGAGCAATTGGTTACTATGATAAATAGGTTTTGGAAATGTCGTTGTTCCAGATGTATGAATAACTATAATTATATCTTTATGTTGCTGCTCCATTGTTTTTTTTGTTGGTGTTGCTTTTGAATAAATTTTGTTCTTGTTACCATTGGTAGAAGAGTGTTGAAAAGCTAAGTTCAATACCATATCTTTGGAAAACGAAGGCAAAACTCTGAGGCCAACTTCACTCTTAATATCCATGTTATTACTAGAGTCTTTCTGTTTTTGAGCTGCTGCTGTAGCACAGCATTTTTGAGCAATATGGCGATATTTTTCGGATGTAATTAGATAACCAGTTTGTGTTTTTGCCAATAAATGGGCAATTGCCGATTCCGAATTCCGTGTTGAAATAGGAAAAACAGTGCGCTGTAATTTAAGAATAGCGAGAATTGTTAACAAAGATACAACAGGATCATCCAAAATATAGGCTACACAAGAAACATCAGTTAATTCCGAATCCCATTCTTCTGCGAAGTAAGTAGAAATTATGTCGACTTGATTGAACGTCAATGTTTCAAACTCGAGCGACGAGATAGTATTATTAACGTGTTGTTGATTTTGGTAGCGAATACAAATTTTATCACCGTAATGAGATACTCGATCTTGAAACATTTCAATCAACGATCCATAATTAGTATAGCTACAGTAATTGATATCATCATGGTCCTTGATGCTTCTGTTGATCTTGATGCTATCATTGATCTTGGTGCTATCATTGATCTTGTTGCTATCATTGATCTTGTTGTCGATTTTTATCTTTTTCGATTGCCGTTGATACTGGTAATATCGTTGAATCAATGACATTATTATAAGCTTCAAGGGAATAAAAAAATATTTTAGAGAAAGAGAGAGAGAGAGAGAGTGTGTGTGTGTGTCTGAGATAAAAGAAAAGTCGATTGAAATTGATATTTATACTTTATTTTATAGTTTCCTATTTCATCAAATATGTTTTTCCATCTCTACTCTAACCTCACCCACAAAACAAATATTAAAGAATACAGATTACTCAGACTATCGCACGTGTCCTTTGGAGCAAGAAATACTCTTGTTTGGTAGAGATTGTTGTATAAAAAAAGCCATTTGTTTACATCTTCTCTATTGATACGTGGAAAATAAATAAAGAAAGAAAGAATATATTGTATACATTTTACACATGTGCTCTTTCCCGGGTTTTTTACAATACGTAGACACGTTGGTCACAGGTTGAAAACAGAAGTTTTTTTTTACCACATATATAGTGTTAATGCTAAAAAGTATGGAATGCTTCTTTCCATTATGCTTCGATTGAAACTGAGAGTGAAAAAGCAAAACATATATTCAATATTTTTTTCTGACTTTCTTTTAAGTAAAATTACTTTAAATGGATTAGGCCCGAAATAGCTTTTCTTACTTGGATTGAGTCCAATAAAGATGTAATGACTTGAATAATGCACGTAATTTATTGTGATTTTTATGTATAATGTGTGCCGCCTATTTTTAAACGTCCCAATAGCGCTCAATACAGAATGGCACATGTGTGTGACTAAGCCCCGGGTTCTTTATTACATGAACCTGTTTATTTCGTTTTTCCAAAAAAAAAAAAATTCCAGCAATAAGTTATCTATCATTCACTACAAAAAAACTGGAGTGATATACTCGGAAACATTATTAGAGTGGATAGAATAGAAGGCTACAGTAATAAACTCTAATTTTCTCAACACAAATAAATATGATAAATGATATGTTTATCTATTATGGCCATATATAGTAAATTAATATTGATAATGATATCAAATAAATCAAAATAAAGTGATTACATAGTCTATAGAAATATAATATATTATGTCTGTAATACAAACAAGGACATGATAATAACAAGTACTTACTTGACTTTTTTATCCCCCCAAAGAAGAATGATTAAAGATACACTTCACTTTGACCTACTTTACTAACATTGAAACTTTCTTCTATTATTACATCTACGTACCTTTTACTTTACATAAACATGTGGTTGATGTGGGAAAAAAAATCGAGTTATAACTCTGAATTGCTTCTTCTAATTCTATAATTCATACTTTTAGATTATAATTCACATTGCTATATTTACAAGTATCTTTAATATTGATCACAAGATGCTCGACTAATACCGTTTGTTATTGTAATCTTGTTATCTCTTTTTTTGTATATTATAACAATTACAATCGAACTCTGTTTTTTGCACAGGTAGGATTCAATCCAAAATTAGTATAAAAGTCGGATGTGCACAAAAAGTGGGGTCGAAAAAAAAAACAGAGCAAAACACGGGGTTCAACTATACTTAATAACTTACATATAACAGACGATGGAACAACTATCATACCAGTAATCACATTTCTTATGATACTTTATTTAATCCATATATATATATTTACTTTATAATGTCTCAATAATAAAAATAATATCGTCTTGAGCTTTTTTTTCTTCGTATCGTGCCATTTACAAGTTTCTTTTTTTTTGGTATAGTTAGTAGGCTACTAAACGCAGGTCACAATTGCATGTTGATGCATATAAGTTTTCTTTTTCTTGTTTCACTCTCTAAAAAGAAAGTTAAAATATACTCCTCTTGTTCAAAATAATTAACCTCTCCCAGTATCTTTTTATAGAATATAAATAAAAATGTGTTTCATGCTAATGTTATTCTTAGCATTGAAGGTTACACAGAATAAACAGTCGACTTTTGTTGATAAAATAATTCTATCTTGTCATATATTAGGACTGAGTTGGAAGATAGATGGATACAAATAAAAAGCTTCTTGATTGTCAATCCTCATCATCCTGTAACACAAATAGAAAAGCTCACAAAAGTGATGATTGTTGTTGTTTATCTGGGCTAAGATACAAATTTTGTTGGGTTCCATAACAATCGTGCATTAACTACCCATCTGTTAATCTTTTAAAGCAAAATGATATAATATGTCTTCTCATAGAATTTATATCAATTGACAACCTATACTATGGGGTGGATAAGTGATTTCTTTAGTACTTGTACCTGAAAAAATATTGAGTTTAATAATAACCAAATTGGTATGTATAATATTGTTGTGTGAAAAAAAATAGTGACAAGAAGTATATATGCACTGGATTTCTTGTTTCAAAGGTGACAGTATGTAATATATGTCATTACAACAAAGGAAAAAAGGGAAAAAATAGTTTTTATTTATCATATGATTACTAACTTTTTTCAAGAAAGAAGGAATTATACGGACAAATATAGATACATATAGATAAATATATTGAATATTTCTTGTTGAACTTTAATATATATTTGTATATATATGATAGCACACGTAATAATGCAGGCCACAGCGATAATATAAAAGAACAAAATGTATCAGATCGTTTGAATTATGATTGGAACCGAATGAAATATGCATGGAAACAAAAATACTTTATCAGGTAAAAATGTCTTTTTTTTTTTTACTTTTTGGTTTACAAAAACCGCATGCATAACAAATATATTATTAAGCTTATTAAATATAAATAGCAAATACAACAATATGTATCATGTTAAAAAACCACATATTTCATCTTTTCTTGTATTACTTCTAAATAAGGAGACAAGAAAGGGGTAAAAAAGAGGGGTCAATGATGATGTAGTTTCTCGTTGACAACTTAGTAATTATTATATCCGCCACACTCAATTATTATCCTAAAACATAAATCTAGCCCTTCCTCACCATAATTTAAAAGAAAGAATATTTGACGTAAGATATTTAATAAGATAAAATTTTATAAAAATATATGGAGAGAAAGCTCTATAAAAAAAATCATCAAAGCGTGAGATTCTTTTTAATTGATCAATGATTTCAATAACAGCATTATTTTATTTTATTTTTTTCGCTGTGGATCTGTGCATACTAATAATTTTTTTTAGGCTTCACTTTAAATTTTTTTTCATTGATAGCCTCGCTCTTTTATATCCGAGAAATCCTTTTTATTTTTGAGCCCTCACTTTTTTTTGTTATAGTATTGTTCCAAGTTCAAAAAAGAAAAGCAAATATTCATATGAACTTATTTTTAATTATCTTTTTTTAAGCTGAGTAAATAATAAAAGAAAAATGGCAAGTTACACAAAATCGGCAAAGAAAAAAAGGGAGTTTTTTGGTGAATTAAAAATGGTTAGAAGGAAAATTGATTTTTGTTTGCAGATCACCCTTGACTTTAGAAAAGAGGAAAAGGACCGTCTGATTTTTTACACTTTAATTTGTCTGTGTGCTCTGTGTGTGTGTGCGTGCATAATAATAAGTAAATGTATCAATTATTATTACTAATATTAAACAAAGAAGCAAATTTTATTATTATTACTTTTTTTTTTTTAGTCACAGCATAATATAATAATGCAAAAAGACGTAATGGTTATGTCGGTGAATGCATGCAAAGCCTCACGTTTTACTTATTATTATTATTATTAAAAGATTATAAAATGGGGTTTGTCTTTTAATAATAATTGTTTCAAATTATCGATATTATTGTTGTTTTGAAATATCTTTTTTATCATTGATAATTATTATTATCATTTAGGAAAAAAAAAAGATAATATAATTAATCAAAATGTGAATAAATCACATACTCAATCCCCCCAATCCCCCTTTTAAATATAAAAAGGGGTGTGGTTGAAAAAGAGAGGGTAAGTTTTATATTTAAAAAGAGGGAAGGAGAGGTTTAGATAAAAAGATAGAGCAAAACTGTTTGACTTTAGTAAAAAAAAAAAAAAAAAGATCGCCCCAAAATCTATTATTATAGGTTCACTCTGATTCAAAATAACTGAACCCACCCACAGAGAGACAATCACTCACTATCTATCATATACACACACAAACTATTCAAAGACGAAAACTCCGTTTTTTTTGGCTGGTAGTAGGCCCGGTTTTTTAGTGCATTTTTTTTTTCTTCTTCTTTCTTCTTTCCCTAGTTTTTTTTTGTCCTTTTTCCCTTTTCAAATACACGTACTTTTATTATTATTATTATTATTATTATTGTTATTACTTTTTCTTCTATAAAATATATAATAGTAATGTCACAAACTATAGACAAACCTACTTTACCAGGCATTCAATTTTTACTTAACTCGGACGATGGTAATTAAACTCTCTCTTTTTTTCTATTATAAAAAAAAAAAATCAAGATGGGCAAGAAAAAAGTAAGTTTAAATTAATAATCATTAAATAATAATTGTATTCTAGGAGGAGAAGAAAAGAAAATTGCAACATCACAAGAAGAAGAAGAAGAAGGAAGAGGAAAAAGAGAAAATGGAACAGGGTCAATGAATACTCGACCCATGGGACATAGAAGTACAAGAAGCGTAAGCAGTCTTCCTTCTGACTTACAAAAATTATCATTGTACCCTACTACAACACAAGATGATAGTAGTGTAATGAAACAACGCCAAGATACAATGATGATGGAATCAGCTGCTGCTTCTATTAATACCATGACAACCACATCAACGACTTCATCTCCACAGCAACAATATCAACAAGGACAGCAACAAGGTCAACATTTACCATTTACCATGTCTTCAACCCAAAATTCATCTAATTCAAAAGCACCTAGTTGGATGCATCAACCATCAGGACCTGTTTTATTACCTCCATTACCACATCAAGTGGGTTCAAGTAATAATACATCTAACACTACTCCTCTTCGTCCCTTTAATCATCATCATCATCGTCGACCTGCAGGTGCTAATCATGGACGATCAGTATCTGAATATACCATCCAACCACAACCACATCATTTTCATCATTCACTTCATCTTCAACATCATAATCATTATCAACAACAACATCATCTTCAACCACCATTACCCCATCATCATAAGCAACATTCTAATAGTTTACAAACACCTATTCAACAATCACAACATCAAAGGGCTTTATTACCATTTGATAGTTTACCTTATCTTAATCGACCTTCTACATTACCATCATCTTCTTCAAGCTCTTCATCGAAATTAACAGGGCGTCCTCAACATCATACACATCGTCGTGCAGTTTCTGCTAATACAGTTGATTTTATGTTTCGACCTCCTGTTCCTTCTTCTTCTTCTTCTTCTACTACATCTTCTAGTTCTTCAAATACAAATCATCAACAACAACAACATCAACGTGCTCAATCAGATAGTCCACCTGAACAAAGATTAAGATCACCTCCATTACCACCTATATCATCTACATCATCTACAACATCCACCTCAGTATCACAACAAGATATAGATGGTGATCAACAACAACCTCAATTACAAAGAGATGCAAACTCTGGAAGATATTTATGTCCCTATTGTAATAAAGGATTTAGTCGACCTTCATCATTACGTATTCATACATATTCACATACAGGAGAAAAACCATTTGTATGTGCAGAAGAAGGATGCGGAAGACGTTTTAGTGTACAAAGTAATATGCGTCGTCATTTGAGAGTTCATCGACTGGGTCGATCTTCTGTAAAGACAGGTAGTCCACTCAGAAAATTATAAACAACAGACAAAGACATGTAATGTTTCTTTTTACTTTTTTTGCCTCTTTCCCCCACCCAACCCGCCATCCTCCCACCTATCCATCCAATTCTTATTTTTTTTTTTTTGCTTCTTTTGTCACATAATAATTTTTCATTTCTTTCGTTTTATATTAAGTTGCTGTACATTTCTTTTTTCTTCTTTATAAATTTACTTTTTATTATATATATATATATTATAAAACAAAAAAAAAATAAGGCTATTGAAGGTGGTTATTATATTATTATTATTATTGTTAAAAAGGAAAAACAAACTAAGCTAAACCAAAAATAAATTTACAAATGCATTGAAATATTGCTGTTTGCTGGAGGAGAAGATTTTTTAATATTCCGCTTTTTCAATTGGAAGAAATAGTTTGCTTTATGCCAAATTTCGCCACGTCTTTTTTAATCTTTTCTCACCCTTTCTTTATTCTTTCCTTCAAACCATATATAAATATATACACATAAACACATACGCACACAAAAAGCGCGTTTTTTTTTTCTTTTTTCAAAAATGAGACATGACAATAATCGATTTGTTCTCATATTATTATTATTAGTTGCCATAACAATACCTTTTTGTACTGCAGGTTTTTGGGGTTCAGGAGGTGGTCCAACTGATGGAGAAGAACAACAACAGCAACACGTTAATAATAATGGGGAAGGAGAAGAAACATTAAAAAAACAAGTAACAGCACCAACATCAAAATTGGATTATAAATTGACATTTAAACGACCTTATTTTTATAATGGCACTATTCCATTTTGGAAGATGAGTTCAGGTATTTTAGCTTTATGTTTAACCAATATTAACGTTGACAATGCTTTTATTTTTATTTTATTTTTGTCCGTTTGTTAATGAAAGAAATTCAATTGAAAACAATGTATATATAAATATATATAAATATTATAGACATTATCAAAGCAGATGACTTTATTCGTTTAGCACCTTCTATTCCAGGAGCACATGGTTGGGTATGGTCTGAAAGACCAAATGAATATGAAGAATGGCAAGCAGAAGTAACATTTCGCGTCACTGGAAGTCATATGCATGGTGGACGTGGTTTAGCATTTTGGTATACAAAAGAAGCAATGGGGGATGGTCCTATTTTTGGAGCTGCTGATAAATGGGATGGATTGGGTATTTGGCTTGATTCCGCAAATCCTCGTGTAAGTGATAATTACTATTTAAAAACCGATGAAGTATTATTAACAACACTTTGTCTATATATTAGACACATACGCCTACAACCATGGCCTTATTAAATGACGGTACATTAGCATTTGCATCAAGAACTGATCCAGAAGGTTATATTATTGGTTCCTGTCAAATCAATTATCGTAATACTGGTACAGTTCCTGCTCATCTTCGTGTTACTTATACCGCAAAGACTTTAACTGTCATGTTGGATCCCATGGGTGATGGAAAGGATTATCGTACTTGTATTCAAAAAACTGGTATTAATTTACCATCTGGTTATTATTTTGGTTTCTCGGTAAGAATTTGGTGTAAGTGTGGTGGGATGATAAGAAATAACAAAAATGTATATTAAGAATTTCTTATAATTTTTATCCCCTTTTCCTTCCCCTGCCCCCTTCTTTTTTTTATTTTAGGCTGCTTCACATAATCCTGCAGGTAAAAAATAAAATAAAAAGTATTGAATAGAACGACTTAATAGTCTATCAAACTAATAAAAAAAACACATTGTTTAGATGATCATGATATTCTTTCTTTTGAAACATGGCAATTGAACCCTCCTGTCAAAGCACAACATACTAAACGACCTATGGAAGAAGAAAAAATTCAACAAGGCGAAGAATTTAAGGAATTGAATGAAGAACAAAAAAGGGTATGTGTTATTGAAATTCAACTATTATAATTCTTAGTTGAAAAAAAAAAAAGATGGGAAATCCAAGGGGGGAGGGATAAAGATAACCATATCATAATGTAAGGAAACAAATTATGAATCAATCACTTTTAAATAAAAAAAAAAATAGCAAATTGAAGAAGCAGAATATCAAGTACGAAGAATGCGTGAAGCTGCTGAAGGTGAAGAAGTTCGTTCCGAAACTATGGCAACTTTGGTAAGCTTTTTTATCCTTCTCTTTTTGATTGTAGTCATTTGATGATAGATTGAAAAAAATAAAAAAAAGTGAAAAATGTGTATATAACTTTTATTATTTTATAAAGGCTTCTGTATTTGACACACAGCGAAGAGTACTTGAAGATATTCACATTATGCAAATGCAAATTGAAGCTATTGGTGCACCATCACCTGAGAATTTACTCCTTGGTAACTACGAAACTAAGAAACCAGTTACTACTGATGCATCAGCTGATAACAAAGAATCAATGTAAGTTTATATATATATATATATATTAGTATATAAAAGGTCTGTGAACAATATATGTATGCTAACATTAATTATTAGAAATGCAATTAATCGAGTTACTGAAGATGTTCAAAGAGAAACACGTAATATGGCATCACAAATGGCATCACAAATGGAACGACAAAGTCGTGATCAAGATCGTCGTATGAAAGAAGTTGAAAGTGCTTTAGAACGTATTGAAAAGACTTTGAATAATATTAATGTAAGTAACATTTAATCTTCCTTCGAGTAAATATATATATGCTGAATAAATAATGGTATTTTATAGAGTCGTATGAATATCCAGCAAAAACGAATGAATGAAATCGGTAAAGATTCGGCAGAAACACGCGGAACCATGTCGACTCTATTTAAATATATCTTTTATGCATTTGGTGTACAAGCTGTCGTTGGATTTGCAGTATATCTTTATTGGAAATTACGCGTTGAACGTAATGAAAAGAAATTCTTGTAAAGATATATATATAGAAGAAGAAACAATTAACAAATATATATATATATATATATATTATATCCATCATCATTATCATTATTACTAACAACATCATTAGCAACATATATTTATTTATGTCGATTCTTTTAGTTCATGCATGTGTATGTGTTATGCGTATATATTATTATTATTGTATGACTGTGTAAGCGAGCAATTGTGAAGATTGGTGGGAGTGAGAAGGGAAGGGGAAGTTTTAGGATAAACTTATGTATTATTACTATTATAAATTACTTGTGGACAACCAATCTTTGGAAACATCTTCCAAATGGTCATCAAAATCGATAATTCGATTATAAGATGCTGAACTGAACATGCCACGTACTTTAGCATACGTTTCATCATAAGTCAATGTCACTTTACTATCCTTGGTAAATGGTTGTTTTACTCCTCTCCATTGACCTTCTGAATAAATATATGGCTTTTTATATATAAGCGAGTTAGTAAATAATAATTACAGAATATATAAAAATAATTTGAATATTTACCAAAATGATACCGCCATCCTTATCATCATTTAATTGACCCAACTTTTCATTATTTACCTAAGTGAAAGAAAAAAAAAATTAGAATAACATACTCGATCCCTTATCAAAATAAATGATAATAATAGTATACTTACAATAAACACCACAGCTTCTCCAGAATTACGTCGAATAACGTCTGCAACACGAACAACGTTTTCGTGTAATGTCGTGTCTTTTAATCCAGCATTAGCTTGATACCAGCCGACAATTTTAAGTTTCTTTTTACTAGCATATAATTCGGCCTATATATAATTATATTACATGTACTCTTTTATAAATAAAAATAATAATGATAATAATGATAATATATATATTTAAGACTGAATTCTTACTTTCTGTAAAGCTACTTCAAGCATAGGGGTCATTGAAGTCCAGTGATGAAATAAAGATAATCCAGTTTTTACATTAATACTACCATTATTATTTACTTCACCTAATAATAAACCACAAACAAGTGCGTCAGGATATTTCGCAGCATGTAAAAGGGGAAGTGAAAATGCGTCAGGTCCAACTGTGATGCTCATTTTTTATATAATAGAAAATAGAAAAAAAAAAGGATCAAGACAAGAAAATAATGTAGTGTGTATTTTTAAAACTAAGCTCTATTTATTTAAAAGATATATAAATATTATAAATATTATGCTTCCAACCATTTAAATGATCCTAAAAGTAAATGTTTACGAGGAAGTCGACCTGGAGCAGGTGATAAAATAGTCATTTTCTTTCTTTCTTCATCCACATCCGACCTAGATATATATAATTAATAACCTATTTGATTTAATAAATTATAAAAAGGAAACTTACACATAAATAAATCCAGCAATGTTTGTTTCCAAAAGTTTGCTTTCAGGTACAGTATTATCTGCATTAAGAATTGCCATAACGGAATGAAGACACATTTCATAACTACTATCTACTTTAACAACAGATGTTTCAGTAGAACTACTATCCATACCCAAAGGTAATGCAGAAGAAGGTGCCATAGCTTCACCCACACGCCACACATTCATATCATTGATATTAACAATAATTGAATAAGGTGCTAAATCACATTTTAGGGTGCCATAAAAATATTCTTGAATTTTGCTTCTTTGCAATTGATTCTTAAATTGCTTATCACGTTCAACTACACCACCAGATTTACTTAATTTGACAACTTGAATACTTGATTTATCTTTTAGTATACGTGTCATATCACTGTACAATCGTTCATGACCAAGACAAATAACCACATTGACTATCAAATATATTTGTATAATGTTAACATGTATAAATCCTCTTTTCTCTCTTCTTTCTTTCTATTTATTTTTACCATCAAATTCATTAATTGCATGTTGAATTAAATCATATCCAATATGATCAATTAATCCTGCTGTATCAATAATACAACCCGAAGTTCGACTTTCATCATCTGCTGCCAATCGACATTTTACAGTATGAGCTAATCTTGATGTCACCATTTTGAACAGATTGACATTTTCTGCTGGATTTTCGTATCCATAATAATATGCCAAAGGCATAGTAGATGATCCAAGTGATGCAGCTGTAGTTGCAGATGCTCCAAATCCTTCTTCAACATCAATAATAGTACTGATGTTTGTTGCAGATACTGTACCAGGGACCGTAATTGATCCCTTTTATTTATATATATAAAATATGTGTATGATATTTTAGTTTGGATGGCGTTTCCCTCTACCCCTTGTTTTGATTCTTTTTTTTTTTTTTACCTCGGATGTATCTAATGAAACATAAATAGGTTTCTGACCTTGACGAAGTGCATAACTTGCTAATAAAGTACATAAAGATGATTTACCAACATCATGAGGTCCAATCACTAATACCTATATAATTTTTGTTTATTTAATCATTTTTGATTCTTATTATTGTCATTATATATTTAAGTTACTTTACCCGTGGACCTTGATTATTAGATTTTTTTGCATTTTCTCGCATTTGTTGTAATGCTAAATGAGTATTTAAATAACTTGTCATGGGTGTTTCATTTGCTGTATATTCTACTAAAAAGTCACCACCAATGTAATCCCTCACCATTTTTCTGCAAGTTATGGATAGATAATATTTTTCTCTCTTTTTACACTCATTGAACACAAAACAATCACCTTGACCCATCATTTTTAACCCTCATTATCATAATAAAAAAAAGGATATCTCTAAACTACATCCATGCCAAGTATATACAGCAGCTTTTCGACCAGTAAATGTATAGGTTACACCTATAGCTAATTCTGTACCAAAAACTTCTGCTGTTCCTTTCAAAAGCTTTAGTTATATATATATATATATATATATATGAGTGAAAAGAAAAATGATCAGCATTCTTTCTTAATCTTTTTTTTCTTTATTATTGATTGAGTGGTTTTTTTTAAAAAGAAAAGAAAACATATGCCATATCATATCACCATCTTCCATAACATAACGTTTTACGCGTGTACGATCGAAAAAAAAAATATAAAAAGAAATAAAAAGAAACTACTAAAATTATAATAGAGTCATGTACCTTGATTGTCACTTTTTTATTGAATTCAACTTCGAATCGAAACTCATGATCAGAATCGAGTTCTATTGTACGTGGTGGTTCTGTTGTAGTTGTTGATGTTGTCTAATGAAGATATTTATAAAAAAGATTGTTTGTTATTGTTTTGTTGTTGCATTAATTGAGTACTTATTTTGAGGCACTGAAATCAGAACTCAAATCTATTCTTCGTTATTACATTAGTTTGCATAAGTTTTATATGTTTTTCTTTTGTCAAAAAAATAAAGTGCAAAAAATTAATAGGGGAAGAGAACGGTGCTTTTAATTTAATTCAGTTTGGAGATCAGACACCTATGGCTATTCCTATTATTATTATAGCATTTAAATAGCTATCATTACTACTGTCTGGTTATCTTTATAATTTACTTTTCTCTCAAGATGAATAGCATACTAACGTATATATTATATTTTAAAATTCAAGTTTGTTGATACCACAATATCTCTCATAAAAAGCCCCGGATATGGTATATATATGTAAATACAGTCAATACGTAACTAATCTTTTAGATGTATTTTACTGACATATAAAGAACCATTTTGTCCTATACATTCTACATTCTACATAATTAAACGAAAAACTATATAGGTATGTATATCTTAATAGTAAGACTATACGTTACTATTATTGCTATTATTATAGAGTGTTTTGTTTCATAATAAGACAATAACAAGAACAATCAAATAATAAATTATTTTCACAAAGTATTTAAATAAAGTTGTATTTAGACATGTGCATAACTACATATTAAAGAAAAAGTGTGCATGTACTAAAATATTATAAAGAAATATATGGTTTTGTTTAGTTACCATTGTTGATGATTGATAAAAAGAAGGATATATAAATATATACGTATGCAGCTTTTTTGCTGATATAAAAGATAATATTTGTATATGTGCATGATAAATAGGAAGAGAGAGAGAGAGAGAGAGAGAGAGAGAGAGACATAAAAAATAAAAGTTAAATAAATATATATACAAATATAAAAAAATAAAAATAAAAAAAAATTATAAGAGTTTTTCCAAGAAACTATATATTTCAGGTTTTTTTTCATTCCAGTCAATATCTTTCTTGCCGATGACGATAGTCAAATTAGCTTTATCAAGGGGTTCTATACATCGTAAAAAATCCTTGATACGTGGCTTTCCTGGAAAACTGGCAGTAACAACATATCTCTTGAAATAGGACCGATACGCCAGATCATCATGAAACGTTGATAAAAGAAAGAGATAGCACGTCTTGCTGTATCCACTTTTTCTGCTGCAAGATGTTCTTCATCTTTTGTTGCTACTTGTCGAGCTTCTTTAATAAGAAGGCCCCATTTCTTGGCACGTTCTTGATACCCTTGTTTGTCATCACGGGGGATACCGTTGTACCAGCTATAGATTGCAACAAGATGTGCCTGCATCTCAGGTGCTGAAAATTCAGATACTAAAGGAATAACCATCTTGGCAATATCTGCTCGAGCTTCTTCGCTTGTTGCACCACCATTATTGGTATTATCAGCGTGAACAACCATGCTTTCGAATGGAAAGCCATGTTTGCGAGTGATTTCAATAAATCCAAAAATAGTAATCACTTTACTATTTTCATTGGCACAAAGTAATTTTTGTGTATAATCAAGATCCAAAGGTTGAAAATTGGCATACAATGTTTTGTAGGTAGAAATAAACCTATCCCATTTGCCAATGATTTCATTACCATTAGCTCCTTTCCAAAAAGTGTAGCCTTCCTTGACCAAGTCTTTTTCAAACTTGGAAGCATCTAATGAGGACCTGCTGTATTTCAATGGAATATGTTCCAATTGGAACAAATGATTGAGACCGGATAAAATATTGTTGGATTGTGTTAAAACAGTCGTTCGACAAGCTTTTACATCAGCTCCGCGTTTCAATAACTGTGACAATCTTGTGTTTTCAGATTTTTTGTCGTTAAAATACTTTTCCAATCCCTTTTGAGCGGCGTGGATGGCTCGTAGAATATCTTTTACATAGGTTTCTTGAGCTGTGCTTGATTTGTTATCCTTACACTCATTGATGACAAAACTATTTAAAATGGTGTTGAGATTGTTTTTTGTGTCGCTAATGATAGGGTCCATAATATCTTGAAAATGTACTATATGACGACGAAGTGCCAATGATTCGGGAATATCAACCTTCCATAAATCAGTTCTGTTATCCAGATACTGAATAGAGCTTGTAATAAATTGTTGGACAGACATTATTAATAGTACTATTGTTGTAGTTTATAAAGATGTTATTAACAGACCCCACAAAAAAAAAGCCACAGCCACAGAGTTGTATCAAAGAATTAAAATTACAATAGAAAGTTTATTTAAAACATACCGTTGAAAAAAAAGAAGAAAAGACCAAAAATCGTCATCAATGAGGGTGCTGGGGGGTCTACACTTTTATACAATAAAAAGCTCAAATACCTTGTGACAAACCCATTGCGGTTTAGTACTTATTGTCATACACAATACCTATTAATGTTTGTACGTCTGTAATTTAAGTTTTGCATCTGTTATCTGTTCTCACTCTCCAGCCGCTTTTGCTGCTTATTAATGATTTATTTTAAGCTATTAAGGTTGCTCTTTTCCTCCACCCTTTCTTCTTTTTTAATTTTTTTTTCAATCATTGATGAATTATTTCTAGCCATTTCTATCATTATTTGGGAAAGAAGGAAAACATGTTATTAGCCACATGGACTTTTTTTGTTGATTTAGTAAGGCCGATAAAGTGTACATGAGATAGAAAATATGAGGGGTCATCAGTTGTCCATCTTTGTGTAAGTTAGTTTAAGGGAAAGCGTGAGTGACATATGGCACAAATCACACAAAAAATACAATAGAAAAACTCATATATTTACTGGGGAATCGCTACTATTGTTATTATTGTAAATAAACATACGGCGATGTAATCAACAAGCAACATAGTTGTTTGAAACAAGTTTTTTTTTTGTAGAGTGCTTGATAACAAACATTCCCTATTGCACAAAATAGTTTTTGAAATGATAGAAGATTTGTTGCTGTACCCACATAAGGAATTATTAATTTGGTGCCTCAGTCTAAGAACGATGTGGCAACTGCATGTGGATGACGCGCCACAGATTATTCATGGCTTGACGCTCATCTGTGCTTTTTTTTTTTTTTTGGCTGAACTTGTAATAAATGCTCACATCGATAGCGCTCTTCATGTACAATCGATATCCTGCTTAAAAAACGTCCTGTAATGTATATTATGATGCTGTAGATTCTGAAAGACTAATTTATTTTACCAGTTTATATTTAGCTGATGTGTTTGAAAACTTTTAGAATACCACAAGTTGAGTAAATGCTAGCATATTTAATTTGTTGAGCATTTTTTACAATTTTCGGTGTAACAACGGCTATAACAGGACAACGACGACGACATAAACAGCAACAAGAAAAATTATCTTTAACTGAAGGGAATCTTGAAATTTTTGATGCGATGAATGAGGGGAGACGTGAAGCTGTTGAAGGTGCTCACGTAGAAACTGCTGAACCGGCCTGTACAACTCAAATAATCATGGGTTCGCTTTTACCGAAGTCTGCCTGTTACCAAGTCTGTAACACATTTAAATTGTTGTTATAGATTGTCAATCTGACGATGTCTGTCAAAATTGCCAGGCTAGTCACAAGTTTTGTTGTCGTCTGGAAAGTGGGGATCAGCGCTGTGCTTGGTGTAAACACAGGAAGCAGCGCTGTGTTATGGATACGTCGCCTGGTGTGGTGCCCACGGAAAAGCTGGTTCTCCCTGTCAGAATGCAGAGATATTTCGATAAGGTAGGTTCTAATACTTGTTTTTAAACTGTTGTATCTTGTTCTTATACTTTTAATTACTTTATAGAAACGAAATAATTGGCTAGATTTTCAAACAGAGTTTCCACATGTAGAAATGGTTGGCTCTGATGATGAGTCCTTGAGTTGGGAACGAGGCGTTAGGGCAAATTTTGAGAAGTTTGTCCCTTGCCATCTTGAGGTAAATTATTTCCGCCATAACGTTACAGTTTTTTTTTTTTTAATTCTTTGAAGAAGTGCAAATCACATACGTCAGTGAAAATTCGCTCCCGTCAGATACTGAGCAATTAATTCTTTTGTAGTGGCTATACGAGGCCGAAATTGTCTCTCAGGATAGCTCGCAAGCTGCCGAAATACAGTCCGCTGGAGAACCTTCTCGACCAGTTCACCAAGTAGAAGAGGTTTAGCGGACTGAATTGGCTCCACTTGATCTTCATGATCAAAATGTTCCTTTTCACAGATCCCTTGTTGTTAACTTGTCAGCTTGGGAAAGTGAATTTAGAACAAAGATAATTGATGGTCGTACTTGTTTGGTCATCACACACAACAAGCGCCCTTCTCCTCCTTCAATCTGACAAACTCTTTTTCATTATCTTTTTTTACTTTAAAATTTTTTATGATTGGTTTTCCCACGGTTAACATGTTCACACGAACAAATTTAAGTTGGACCTAGGTTGGTCCGAGGAGGACAGAAGAGGAACAACTTTTTTTTTGATATAATGTTTTCAAATTGATCAAAAACTTTTAACAGCACACAAACAACTTGTTCGTTGTGAGACAATCAGTTGTCAGATGTTTAGATGGTAGGCATTGAGTTATTATCGTTTGAGTTAGTAGGCATTTGAAGTTCTGACAACAGCGTAATGTTATTCATGTGCGCGCATTACGTTGTATGACAGCGCATTACGTGATGTGGCCGTGACTAATAGATATAAGTCTTTCAATTGGAAAAATCAAATAGAATTTTTTGGACAAACATACGCTTCTTTTTATTCAAACAAAATGCTTAGTCTTTTTATACAAATTTACAAACAATATTTAATTTTTAACACAATTTTTTTTTTTCTTGACAAATGAATTTTAGTCCTCCATTTCGTACATCTCTTGTTGTCTGGATTGAGGACGAGTACTTGGTTGCGAATCTAGCTCCGGAGTCAATTGATCGAAACGGGTACTTGCCTGCCCCCTAGATACACCATCTGGAAGCAGTTCAAGAAAGTGGTCGACACTTAATGTGGCATCCCTAGTAACAATCCTGTTAACTAACGGAAGCAACCTAGTCAAAAGGTCGTCTGCGTTGGCACCATTCGTAACAACCATAAAGCTGTTATTAATTAAATTCAACACCACCCTTTCGTTTTCAGTTATTTGCGCCATATTTCGAGTTTCACCATCCAACATATTGGAAGACCTCAACCGTTGAACCAACTGTACAGCCGTCAACTCCTCACCATTTTCGACCGCGTCGACTCTGTTGATCCCGATCTCAACCTTTGAATCTAATCGAATTTTTTGAGCAATTATGCTATGACTTGTGGCGCGAGCACCCTTGTTAATTGTATAATTATCGACTTTTAAACGTCCTTGAACGATCACCGAAGACCCATCGTTTATTGCGTTTTCCACTAAGAACGCAAGTATCTTGGGAAGCCCCACACTCACTTTAAAGTAAACTCGATCACAATAAAGTGAGAGTGAGGCTGAATGCTGGTCAACCATTGTTTCCCCTACCATTCTCTGCCTATTACGAAATATGGGATCTCGGGTCACAACCCAATTGTAGCAACCATAACTTTACACCACACAAAAAAAAACGTAAAATTATTAGCTATCAGAAAAAAAAATATAACATCCAACGAACTTTCATACCAAACAGCTAAAAATTGATTTCGGGATATAGCAAAATGATAAAAATGAATTTGAAAGATTCAAGTTAGCAAGCAAAAAAAAGAAAAAGAAAAAGAAACATGAATTTACGTGCTTTTTTTAAAATTTGACAGAAAAGATGCAATTATTCAACTTACAAATGTTATGATTGACAAATTTAGATCCTAAAAAATATTGATCGACGAGTTATTGATCGGACACTACCGTAATTAAACTCTCATGTTTTTTATTTTTATTTTTGGTACCTTCTACTAAAAAGTTTGCCTAATTAAAGTTTATTAAAAAATGACTAAATGAACGCGGCGACTTAATAGGACATATATTAGTAAGGTAGTGTGAGTGGTAGGTAAGGGGTTTCTTTTAGTTACCTGATCTGACCATTTTGGTAAAGTGGTTTGCCGATTTTGTCAACCCAGCTTGTGTAAGCTGAACACCTACTAGGTACAAAGTAATGTACACCCAATTTTCTTTGAATTGTACATTACCTTGTACTGTCAATAGTGATGAAATATCCAGCCTACGAATTGTCTGTGTAGCATGCTGGATTGACTCAGGCTTACACAGTGCAAACACAAACGGAGGAACTGTGGAGCTTTCGAATCCTTGTATAAAACTTTCTGCAGATTCCTTCCACAGGTTTTTAGAAGGACTCTGCTTATTAAACCACATGGAGGCAGAGAACTCCTATATAAAAATTTAATTGTTAAATTTATATAGTGTCAAAAGAATAAAAATAAAAATAAAAAATACCTGTGTCTCTTTTCCAAGAGGATTAAACCTTTGAGGTCGTCTTTGAACACGAGCTGTTCTTCTGACCTCAGAAGTTTCGGTTGGTTGTGAAGCCTGCTCTGCATGAACTGTAGGAGGGTCCACATTTGGCTCCCTGTTAAGCTCAGGAGAAGGTAACCTGAGATTATCAGGCTCCCTCTTTTATTTATTTAGCATAGTACTTTTTTATTTCACAACTTTTACTTATAGATCTTTACTTTCTACTTACGGTTACAATAGGAAGCACTGGTAAAAAGCCATCTGATTGGATGACTTCACCTGGTGCAACACCAGGGCGTGCGAAGAAGACAACGTCATCGTTACCTTCTTCGAAAACTGCTTGGATATCGTGCTGACGACAATATCTAATAAAAATTTCCGTCACCTCGTCAGGTGTTAAAAAAAGAAGAGTGCAACAGAAAAGCTTAATATAAAAAAAAAGTATTGAAATGATAAGATATTTACACAAAAGTTCTAGACTTTGTTGAACCGTTGTGTTCAACGTGAGGGCGTTAGGTACATGTTTCTAAAAAATTATGAGGAAAAATAAAAATAAAAATACAAAGTGTTTTGTAAGTAAGAAAAATTCCACTTCTGTTAACTAGTGATTTTAAGATTTCCTTACTGAAACATCCCCTGGACCACGGACTTGGTTATTGTACACAACATCATCCTGGCTAACAGGAATTTGAAGTTGTACTTCTTGCTGTTGTGCCAATGCTTGCCTAGCAATGACATTTCCCATTGCCTCAACGCGCGATTCCAACATCATGTTTCGCGTCTCTAACTCACGAATCCGATCTTCAATCAGCAAGGCAGTGCTTCTTGTGTTATCTTGTTGGATAACAGCATTACGGTCCATGTTGCGTTGGGCACGTGCGGCATTACGCTCTCCTATAGTTGGCATCTAAAGAAAATGTTAATATAAAAGAAATTATTCAACACGTCAAATAGTATGTAGTTACATTTTTAATAGCTTGGTGGATTACGGTAAGTGTACTATGTACTTATTTTTGAAAAGAAAAAAATAAGTGAGGTCAGCAGGAAGTAAACTTTTTGATCTTTTACCATTTTTTTTCTCGAAATCGTTTTATCCTTTTCTTTCACTTTTACAATTCTTTTTTTTACTCTACTAGCTTTCTCAAGCACTATCGTTATTACGGTCATCGTTTTTTACATGGTAATACTATATACATATTGATACTTTATATATATATATATATATATATATATAGATGGTAACTGCTTCTTCTTTAAAAATACTATTCAAGTTGATATTTGTATGGCCACTCGACCGGTCAAAGGTAAGTAATTATCTCTGATACACTATTTTCCCATAGATTTATTTTTTTCTTTTCTTTTGCTTTTTGTGTCAATACCATTATTGTTTGCCTTTTACACTTCCGCACATCACTATTTGTTTTGTAATTGCCATCCCTTCCATTCTTATTAGCATTAGTCATCCTAGTTTTTTTTATATAATATTAATTTGTTTATTTCCGCAATCTTTCCCCTTTCCCCTTTTCCCTTTTCTTTTTCTTGCTTATTTGGAATTCTTTAAATAATAAAATCGGTAATATTACCATATCATATAAACTATTCGTTTTTTAAAATTATTATCTATTTTCACTGAAAAAACAATCCCCCAGAATATAAATCCATATATAGACCTCTGTAGAAAAAAGAAATAAGATTCATCAGGTACCACAGCCGAATGTAGTGCAATAAACAATTTATTACATGACCTCACATTTAAAAATAATATAATACCCTAACTCGGCCATTTTAGATACCGAAATATGAAGCTGTTCTCTCAAAAAATATCATGCTATTTGAAAAGAGATTGGTATTCACCTAGCAAGCCGATATAAAGCTGACATGAAGCTGTTTGAAACCCGTTTATAGCGCCCTTGTTGCCCAGTGAGACGTAGTTATGACAAATAATTTTTTTAATCTTTTTCATCCATCTGAATTTCCGCACGGAAAACTGAACGCGTGGATGGTTCGGAGGGTGGGGGTGGGGTGATTTCATTGATCAGGGTGGCGGTTTGACTTAATGTCACCCCATCTGGCAATAAGCCAACGACCTGCTCAGGAGCAAGATGCTCACGATGAGTAATTTGTCTTACGAGCGGCCGTAACCGCTCCAACAGGTCTACAGCCGAAGCTCCTGAGTTTACAACCAAAGAGCTTGACTGTAAACTGGCCAAGACCAAGTGCTCTTCCGCCGAAACTTCGGTCATTTGCGCACCGTCATTGTTATTAAGCAGATTTGACCGGCGAAGCCTTGCGATCACCCCGGCGGCCGTTACGTCCGCAGAAACGTCCACTTGACTTGCACTGCGAACTTGGATGTCGATGCCTGAAGCAAGCCGCAGTTTTGACGCAATAATTCGAAAACTAGCGGCACGTGCACCCCGATTGTTGGTGTAATTCACCACTTGGAACCGGCCTTGGACAACAATTGAAGTCCCATCTTCGATGTTGTTTTCAACAACAAAAGATACCCAGTGTGGTGAGCCACACACAACTTTATAGTATACCTGGTCACAGTATACGGAAAAGGTGACAGAAGGTTGGTCAACCAACCTGTCACCTACCATTCGTTGCCTATTTCTAAACACTGGATCCCTCGTTACCACACCTTGGATGACGATTGTTGCAACCATAGCTATAAGTCTGGCACAAATATTCTCCATTTTATTAGTATAATTATGTATCATACATGCATTGGTTTCTTTTCTTATATTGTAACTTACAACAGAGAAATCTGTTAATGATGATATTTTTTTTAAAAAAATTCTGCTATATATATAGGTTTTGAAATTTAGTCATGTTACCCACTGGAGATACACAGGTTACACTGTCTGTCAAAACACCTGTTATTAGATAAATTAAGTAATAGCGTGCCATTCGTAACCAAAACACAGCCTTGGCTGCTGAAGGATTTCAGTGAAATGAAACATACCGATCCGCCCATAATAAGGCTGCTAAGATGGCGATTATGGCATACGTTGAAAGCCTTCGACGATATGACATTCAAGGCGATCGATTGTCGAAGAAGATTTATTCTTTTTTTGACAATCAACGCACAAAATCTCACCAATCAGTTGAGCGTGCAGAAAAACGGAAGACGTCCAATCGACTTAATACTCGTTGTCCTGCTGTAAGGAAAAAAATATTACGTGATTAAAAAAGAGACAGTAGACTAACAAATATTGTAGGAAAAAGATCGTAGGTTGAAGGCATTCCAACTTCATCAGGCTCGATTGCAAGAGTCTTACCCTGGAGCAGAGGCGTTGCTTCAACCAGGGTATATGTCTGACGAAGAGACAGATGACGAGTATGAAGGGAAGGTTGGAAAGCGTGTGGTAGTTTGGCAACCACAATGGAGGAATGAGAAAGTATGTATATTTACCTTAATAATTTTATATATGCTTTTTGATTAATTCTGACTTTTGATGTTTAGGCAAATGAACTTTTAAGACATTTTGACCAGTTGGCACCTCCTTCAGATGCTACTAGATTGGTGAAAAGATTTGGTGGTGTTCGTGTGGTTGTGCTGAGTAGTGAAGAACAACAAAAGTTGGGGGGCTGGATAGCCGTTTAAAATAAAAGTTTGTTTGTATTCTGTATCACCATTTGGTATATAAGCTTTTTTTTCTTGTGTAATATCTATTTGGGGGAAGCAGCTGTTCGGAATTGTTTTTTTTTCCTCACTACTTCTTAATCACCGATTCTTTTTTTTTCTTATTTACTCAACGACATTGATAAATGAGTATATACAAGAACATATAATAATGTCAACATATAACTGGGGAAGAGCAACCAATCAAGATGTTTTTTGCTCCTGGCTTTTCGTTGTTGATATATCAATAATGTATTCGTTTTAATTTTTTTTTTCAAAACTAGATTGAAGTCATCTGCAGCTGTTCTTGATATATTCAGCATATTTTTTTTTCAAACATGTAATAGTTGGAAAGATGGAGGATTATACTTCAACATGAAGAACCTTTTATGAAGGTAATGACTTATTTTTGTTTTCAATGATGATATAAAAAGCTTCTAACCAAATAATTTCTTTTTTTTTTCTATCCAGTTTCTCACAGAATATATTAAATAGAATTATTCCTATGCCTTAAAATGCCCACAATACACTATGATGAATACTATTCGAATTTGAAGGATATAAAGAAGAGGTAATAATGTGAAAATATGAAATGGTTCGAAAATGGGAAGATGTTGACTTATAAAATAGTTCGAAAAAAAGGAAAAGGTTATGATATGGAATGATTTAAAAAAGTGGAAAATGGGAGATAGTGTTTTTTATGCTAACAGTTTTTTTGGCAATGAAATAACAACGGTTCTAGCATTTGCACTTCTTTGGGCGCCATATTTTACAACAGCAACTTGCCCATACAAACGATGAACTGGTACAACACAATCCATAGCTTCGACACGAAAACTGCTGCACCAAGTTTCCAGAAAAGGATCTAGGAATCGTCTACCATCGTTATCACCATGAATATTACACCATCGTACAAATGCAAAAACATGCTCTGTTGGAGCACCATCGACTACTTGAACATGTCGAAAAAAAACTGGATTTCACATGGCCAAGCCATTGCTTCATCACGGTCATCAGCATGGAACAATACTTGCGCATAAGCACCACGTCGTGATCTTGCTTCAACACTACGGTAATTTTGATCCATCATTGTTATTGGTTTCATCTTATTATACTGATTACTGACAAAAAGACGGCCTTCACCAGCATTTGTATAGTGAACGAGATGATCACCATATACAACACGATAAAAATCCAACAAAAAATTGTAAAGTCGCTCAGGCATAAAGGCTGTAGGTCCATAGGAGAGAGGATATGCATCTGGCGGTAACGGTTCGCTTCTAGTAACATGACTAGCACGTGAAATATCAATCGGCAATGCATAAAACTCGTGTGGATCAAAATGATGATGGAAGAGCGATTCAAATGACCGAACAAAATCACGAGCACCAGTCTTCTGCAAAAACCGTTTCATGAACGTCATTTCGAACGAGTCCTTTTGATTGGTGTCAATATCCTTTAAATAGCCATTATATCGCTCATATGAAAATGCCCAATATGCGTATAGCGGTCCAAAGTCTTCGATCGTCGAATCTAAATGCAAATGAAGATGCATATTAGGCGTGATCTCCTCTGCACCATATAGTCGTTGAACACCAATACAAAACTGCAACAATAAATTATTTGATTCTTCCACGTCATCCATAGTAATTGATGGTTTAACCATCAAACGGCACGCATCAACAAACAACAACCAGTTCTGTAAATGGACACGAGGAAGATGACCATCGAGTACAAGTGGAGAATAAACGAGACACCCACGACTTCCAATCATTAGCAGTCATGAAAAGGAAGCGACTTGCGATTTTCTGCTTCAAGGTAACATAGTCAGGAGGAAGAACAATACCATCTGCCAATATTTGCATCTGTTTGAGGTCATTATCAGTAATCAAATCGTTATTAATCCACACCGTTATCATGCGCTTTGCAGTTCCAAGAAACAAGTTATGCATTGGGTCGATAATTGTGGAACGAACAGGATCAAAATATTGAAGTCGGTGCAATTCCGACCACCTAGTTCCATTTTGACGCTCAAGTTCCCGCCGTGCAGCCATTGTTTCAGCGTTACGCCATTGTTCAGCAAAAATACGATTATTATCCCAGGTTCGTAATTCCCAGTTGTCAAGATCAAAGCCAGAGTAGTCGATGTTGGTTGTTCCAGGAAAAACAGAAAACTGACGAGCGCATTTATGACAGGCACAAAAACTTGCATGGGATGTGAAACCGCTTGTTTTACGAGCAGCAGGTATATCACAAGCATTAATAAATAACGCCAATCGAACACGAGTACCCTGGGGATGTGTATTTGTCCTGATTGTTTTTCCACCATACCACTCCAACAATTCATTAACTAAAGGTCGAAGGTAGTTGTTGATATCAGATGTACATGCTTCTCGTAGACCTGGCATTACACCAACAAGGATGACATTTTCTGTCTTGAATCGTTCGGATCGAGGGAGATTGTTGATTGTTAAATAAATGGCGCCAACAGAGTATGTCGAGTTTAAAAATGGACCAAACCAATCAATATTCAGAGTCAATAATAATGATCGATGTTGATCAACAAATGGAGTACCGTCGTTACCAGGAAACTCTCGCCACATATCACCATCAAATACATCAAAAAAACTGTCTTCCACACGTCTACGGATTCGCCATTCCTCGATTTTTTGTTCAAAACCTGGCCGCAAAAACAACCTCTCAATACTTGCAGACAAAGGTTGATAAGCAAATTATTTGATGGGTTTCCAATGATTACCGATGGTTCTGAACAAACTATTGCTACATGTATTGGGATAATGAATATCATTATTGGGACAAGTAGTAGGACAGTTTGGGTCAGACAAAAAGGAATAAACAATGGCAGTTGGAGCAAGACACGTATTTTCGTAAACTGTCAGTTAATGCAGAAAACCCAGTAATACGACGCAAAGTTGCAAGTGAAGTAGGAATGGATATACCAGGCTGTAAGTCACCAAGAAGAATATTTAAAATTCGATGATGATGGAAGATAAATGTTCTGACACAAAATGAACTTGGAACAACACAAGAAAGATGACGACGAGAACAAGAGGATGAGGATAGTTATGTACGTCTGGGATAACGGAGGGAGGAGGACCATGGTACGTATCTGTTTTTTTTTTTTTGCAATAATAATAAATAGAATATGGTCAGTATATTGCTATGAGCACAATAAAATTATTATTATTTTCAACCAACCTTGATCAATGTTAATCATTCCATTTTCATTGCCGAGATCATTGTCACCAAACTCAATGTCTTCAGCATTCATTACAACTCCATCGTCATTCTCTTCGCCATTCCCAACGTCAATGTCATCAGTAGCGAACACATTATCTTCAGGAGACAGAGGAGCCCGTTGATAATTTGAAGTGGTACCTATTTTATTACAATGAAATAATAAATAATCTATTGATGCAACTACTATACGAGCTATAAAATTATATCTTACTATGAGAGGAGGGACTCGACATATCACCATCAATATCCATACTATCATCTGCTAGAAAAGAACTTTCTGGTTGCAAATTGGCGACGGTGTTATTCACTACGTATTAATCACACAGAATTATTTACAAGTTATTAAAGAATGTTAAGTATATTTGAAACCATACCATTATGTGAGATAGTATCTCTAGCATTTCTTAAAGTGCGAGTTTGATGATAGTCTCGCACTCGGCTTGTCACCATCTGGAAACCGGGTGTTGTTGCTGAACAATGTTCACAAAAACAGGCAACCATATTCTCATGGCGATTACGCTCCATTATGTAAAAAAAAAGATCAAGAACGATCAGTCGAACTCACAATTGTTAAACGCTGCCGCTATTTATATTAACTTTGACACATTACATAATAGCGTCCGTCACAAATGATATATTTTATTACACGTTTCAATAATATACATTTACGTTTGTGAATTTATGGGGGGAGGGTCGGTCTTTTTTATTGTCTGAAATGGGCATAACAAATATAGTTCGAGTAATATTCGTGCATTCAATAATAATATAATATAATAAAAAACATATGTCATGTATTAGGCATATTGAAACTAAAACAAAAAGTAAATCTATCATCGTAGGATAGGAAATTATATGTCAAAGATAAATATAGATTTATCTTAATAATATAGAATATTCTTTTTATATTTGTTTTTTTTTCTTGACAAAAAAAAATAAAGAAGCAATAAAAGAGTAACACAATAAAAGAGTAGCGCAATAAAAAAGCAACGCAATAAAAAAAACTATTTAAATCCTTTCTTATTATGGTAAACGAGATCTGTAATACATGTGTTAAAGAGAGCTGAAAAAAAAAGTTGGGGGATGTATATGTGAAAGAATAAGAATAATGATGAATCATGACATATTATAGATTAGCACTCTTTTTTATAAAAAATCAAAAATAGTTTTGCTAATATAAAAGGAAATCAAGGAACACAATTACCCTATTTGGGCTGTTACACATATTGCATCTTTTTTTTTTCTTTTTTTTTTCAAACAACTTGATAGCAAACTAGAAGGCTGTTTTCAAAGAACTTGATATCAACTTTTTCACGCAGTGCCATTCCATTATAAAGCTCAACGCGTAATTGCCTCTGATTTGACCGATAATAGTGCATACGTCTATGCTCAATCTTTGCATACATATCAACAACATACTGATGCCAGAGCCGACCATACAAATGTAACAAAGCTTGATTTCGTTCTTGGATCTGATGAGCATAGAATTGACGAACAGAAACAGTGTGTTGACGACCATGTCTTTGTTGATCTGGTTCTCGCACTAATGACTGTTGACCAGAAGAGGAATTCCCTCACTCCACCCAGTTTCACCATTGGGAAACATCAGCACATAATGAAGTGGATCATACAAACTGCTAGTCTCATTGATCCGCTCCATTCTTCTATCATGACGAAACAAAACAACATCGCGATGAGTAGCTTCTTCACCTGGGTTATCCACAATAAGAACAGCGATCTCATTAGCAGTAGGAGCTGCATATTGTCTACCACGTCGCTAATCGCCTGAGATACGAATGTTCAAGTTAATATTTGGTGTTTCGCATAAACGATTAGCAGCAGTTTGGAAAGTTTGAACATGCGGATTGTGTTGCTCGAGCATTTCCTGTACATTGATTAACATCATATCCATCAATCCTGCATCTAAATTATATTATAAAAAAAATAGAGACACCATAATGGAACATAACAGTATTATACCTAAAACTATATCGAAATTATAAATACTAACTTGGAAAAACTGATTGTCTGATGGCGAATTGCTCTTCAGAATCGTATATATATATTTGAGCAAAATGGGGTGGACGGCCTGCTTGTGGTTCAAGTGGAGCAATTTAATGATATACAGATCCTTGGATCTGAAAACAATAAGCACCTCCTCTTAAATTCGTATAATTCTCGTCAATGTGATCAACACCAAGAGAAGCAAAGGCAAAAACGCCATTGTAAAGTCGGATCTCATCGCGAAATCTGGATGATTCTTGATTCGTCCCAGTGAACAAAGCATACAGCAGTTCAGAAGGACGTGAAACTGGTGGAAGGTCAACAACCCCATACCCACAACAAATGCTATACACATAAGTACCATCAGCATTTCTGCGGCGTCTTTCCCAAGGCCATACACGGGCATCACACGCACTACATTGAGCACTCATCGCTGGTAAAACATGACGATGTTGATGTTCTGAAGTTGGATCAGACACAACATCTCTCCCAGCAGTTGAAATTTCTTCGAATTGACTTTGATAACCAACAGGAATCCGAGGTCTTCTAGCAGGTCTGCCAGCACCACGACCGCGAAAAGTACCAAGATCAACACAACCAACAAAGTTACCATCAGCGCGTACCTGAATTGTCAACAGTCAGTTATAATTAGATCTCCATTGAATTGAATGAATTAAAAAGTAAAAACTCACAACAGCATCAGTAGTAGCATTAACAGATAGATTGGCGTTTTGAATTTCGCTCATTTTAAGAATGTTCAATAATATGAAGTATTGAAGTTTAGGGACAACAAATAATATTGTATGTAAATATGCAGAAAAAAATTATTTTCGAGGTTGTGGCAGTAAGATAAAAATCAGTTGGGTTGGAAAAAGAAGCCTAATCCATATAAGGAAGGTAATTTTATTGAATTGTTTATTATATATAAGATGTAAACAAAAGAGCATGAAAAATCAACTATAAACCTATTAACATTATATAATTTTCTTCAAAAATAAGACAGAATAAATAAACTAAATTAATTTTAAGCTAACAATAATCAAAATTATCTTTATATATTTCTAGTAAATTATAAATTGCTGTTTATAAAAAAGCTGTTATGATACAATATATAGTAAAGTTAATTTATAATATAATATGTCTAAAGATAAATCAGCTAATCGCTCGATTTTAATTATATGCATATAATAATAAACTTTCTAAAATATTATTGTCATTACAATTAACGCACTCCTAAATAATAATCAATAGCAATGCATACACAAATATATTTATAATGTCCATTAAATGTAAATAAACATTCATAGGTACATTTCTTTTATATGGTTAGTAAAGTGCATATTGCTAAGTACAATAATTGCTATATCGGTTATCAATAGTATACGTAACACAAGAAAGATATTATAACTGTAACAAAATGAGTGAAAAAGAATTAATATTCCTAGGTAAGCGCAATATGTAACAAAAATATTTTTTATTGATATGAAAATTTACCATAATTTCTTTCTCCATTATTATGATATAATTTTTATGAGTAATATTTTTATGTTATAGAAAATATAAATGAACAGCTAGAAATATAAAGTATTGCTATTTACATTACAAGCCAGTATATATATAATATAATATATATAAATTTGTTACTATATCGCCCTTTTGGAACTATTGAGAGGATTTGAGATTTTTTTTTTCGCTTTACTTTTGTAATTACATTATTCCATAGTGACAAATGTTTTGACTTTGAAAAATAATATAATAATGTAGTGTATGTGACTATGTAATAAGTGCCTCTTTCCAAATACTTGGTACTTATCCATTCTAGTTGTCTGTATAAATAGAACTATTGGAAGTTTGGGTGTAGAAAGACACGAAAATGACAAAAGGAGTAAAGAAAGGTTAGGAAAATTAATACGAAAGAGCATTCTTTATTATTTCTTCTCTAATATTTTTATTCAAATGTGTATATGTAACTTTTTTTTCTATTCCTCCACATTTTATTAATCTTAATTTGTTTCATATGTATAATTAAAACAATAACAAACTGTTGTTGATTCAAGTAAAAGTAAAAATAAAGACGAAGTCGATCCATTATCAAATTCGTCACGAGGATCGATCCATGTCACCGAAATAAATAGTGATATTCCAATTCTATATTATTTTCATGACAAATAGCATTCGAAATCATCAATTCATCAAGAAGAAATTGATCCATTGTCTATTTTATTGAAAGAAAAGGACAATTATTTAAAAAAAGAGAGATACTTGTGCAAAACATAAAAACAAAGTCAATCTACCATCAAATCCGTCACGAGGATCGATCCATGTCACCGAAATGATAGCGATATTTCAATTCTATATTATTTTCATTACAAATAACATTCGAAATCATCAATTCATCAAGAACAAGTTGATCCATTGTCTATTTTATTGAAATAAAAGAATAATTATTTAAAAAAAGAGAGATACTTCTGCAAAACATAAAAACAAAGTCGATCCACCATCAAATCTATCACGAGGATCGATCCACGTCACCAAAATGAATAGTGATATTTCAATTCTATATATTATTTTTATTACAAATAACATTCAAAATCATCAATTCATCAAGAAGAAGTTGATCCATTGTCTATTTTATTAAAGGAAAAAGATAATTATTTAAAAAAAGGGAGAAACACGTACAAAAAATAAAAGTAAAGTCGATCCACTATCAAATCCGTCACGAGGATTGATCCAAGTCACCGAAACCACATCGTAATCTACCCAGTCTGTTGACTCACATTTCTTAGAATTATTCATAATTCAATCGTCTTTCATACTTCTCATTTTTTTCATATATCGAATATCCACTAAGCTAGTGATAGATTGCTTTTATGTAGACCCGAAAAGCCACAACACATCTCCTTTCATATTACAATAACATGTAATACAATATAATCTTTGAACTGGTTCTTTCAGGTAACTTTAATATAAAAAAAATAAAAACCTAAATACTATACCTGGAATATATTTAGGTAAGAAGCGAACCACGCCTAACTGTTAGTACGTATCTATAAACAGTAGTAAATGTTATTTATAGTTGATTTACTAAGCCGCCAAAATCATCCTAGGTTCTTCTTAACTAATATTCTCATTTTTGATAACCGGGTTCGTTAATGATTAGAAAAGTCATAATACTTGTAGTGGACACAAGATGGACAGCTGTACCATATGAGGTAGCATGTTGGTAATAAATTATAATAATAGGATAGTCTATCCATAAAAAAGAGCGTTAATAAAAAAATAAGGAGTTAATAAATACAGAATAATAATGAGAATAATAAGAAAGAACAGAAAGAGAAAAAGAAAAAGAAAAATTCAGTATCATAAAGAAAGATGTTAGTATGAGGATAGGAATGTAAGGTCAAAGACATATTAATTATTATTTGTGTCAGAATTAACTTGTTCTTCTAACAAAGCAGCTATTGTTTCAAGCTCATCATTGCCATCATCTTCATCTTCATCGTCATCATTATCATCTTCTGAAGAATCACAATCATCATCTATTCCTGACTGTGATTCCACAAACACAGAAGCTACTGTTGCAACTGTAATTACCCTGTTAACTTCTACTATTTCTTCTTCAGGTACTAAATGTCCAAGTAGAATCGAGTGTTGATTAAAGTGATTTTACACTTGGGTCATTTTTGCACGTAGCAAAACTACAAGCCCTTGTTTTTCAATATCTTCTGTATCCTTAAGGCTATCTATTAAAGCACATAGACGAATTAAAAGGCCTGCAGAATAGAGAATTGTATATCTAGATTCATTCTATAAAAGAGGAAGATGATTTAGAAAACATAAAGCAACAACACATTCATTATAAATACAAACCTTAATTATTGCTAATTATTCTTCTGCTCTTTTATTCTGATGCATTGTGAGGTATGGATTACTGCGATCATTAACAACATCATGTTCATTACGCCAACTGCTGTCTTTTTTCAGTATATCGTTTGCATGAAGTGCTATATACTTTAATTGTGAGTAAAAAATCTAATGTAGGGCTTATTTTACATAATACATATCTTCTGACTCATTCACTGTTCTATTGTAATTGTTAACTGCTGTAGTTACTTTTTTCAAAGCTTTACTAAGCTGCGTTGTCCGAGTTATGGCACGCTTATGTCCTATTTTATAATATTTGTTATTAAATATTACATCTTCTTGTAGGTCGATAACTCAATATAATTTAAAATACCTGTACGTCGAGTGTGCATTAACTTATTGATAAAGTCGTAGGCTAGAACAGCATAGCATACTTTATCAGTTTCATCTAGTCGTCGACTTCTCAAAACGGAACTGGCAGTCTGACGAAGTGAATTCGCATATTCGTTCCATTCTTCTTGAAGTAATTGGACATTGTAACCTATCAATTGGTTATTTGTTTCATGAAGTATTCTGGTTGTTTTTTATACTTCTTCATAATTGTTCGTCCTAAAGTAAGTTAAAGAGATTAATATTGCCTAACCATAACTAGATCATCAAGTGATATTTAATTACCAAGTGCTTTGAGCTTTTGTTCATGATAATGGTTTACTAGTAAGTTCAAAAAAAGATGGCGATTGAACTCTGTCATATAACGTGTTGGTATGACGAACGGACTCATAAAAGACCAAAATCGTTCACAACCTTCACTGTCAATTAAACCAAGATTTGATATCACCTTTGAATGGTATTGTGCTTGGCATGAAGCTTCATGATCATAAATATAGAAAGCACCAATGGTCAATGGTGCTTCCTTTAGATCAGATACCTTTTTGGTATACTTTTAACAAAGAGTTAGAATCAAAGAGTATATAATTGATCAGATTTTAAAACACATACCTCGATGGCTTTGCCAAGCTTACATGAGACATCATATGCTATGCATATGTTCGTGCCATATGTCTTCTTGACCTGGTTCAAGATGCTCAATGGATATCCGATCCTAGTATATAGTTAGCATATTAGTACGTTTATCCTTTCTTCAAATAATATTTCAATTCCAAGTCAATTACTTTTCTCCAGTTGTTTGCATATCCATAAGTCCCAAAACAAAATCATGGCGAGAACATATTGCCGCAAAAACACCAGTAGTTGGGACAAAGATATTTTTCGAGCCTGTTTTGGATAGGGATTTCCACCCTTCACAGTAGCTGTCTGTGGCATTTGTTGTAAGACGTCTGCGATTCTATATGGCATCAAATTAGCAATATGGCATAACATTATAATATTGTAAATAGCAAAGACCCATGCTCACATTATACTCAGAAGTGACAACATCATGGTTGGCTTTCCACAATGAGTTAACAATCTCTGCACATGGATCAACAGCTGACGAATCAAAACTTTGATTGAATCGTTTCAATTGGAAATTTCCATCCATTGAAATTGGCACCATTAATCCATCAGATTTCTTTTTAAATTGTAAAGTGTAATTACATTTAGTATGTAGCCTGTAGAACCATCAACTCATTTTCAATTATATATTTACCATTTGAGAGCAGATTGGACATATTCTATCCTGTATGCCGCAAAGTAAATTAACGTCGCTGTCCAAGAGAAGCTTGAACTTGGAGTAGTTAACAAGAGCTTGGTACAACGTATTTCGCAATGTAAGAGAAAGAATCTAATTGATAAAGCTCAATAACTATTCTCAGTGGTAAATTTGTTCTTATTATAGCACTTACAGTCTTTTCATAATCAGTCTTCATCAGTTAAAAAATAGTGTTGATCAGTACACGACCGACCAATCTCATATTATGATAGCGACGAATTACTTCTATATGAATCGCTATTTTTGTGTTTATGGGAGTAGTTGGGAAAGGATGCTTTTCGAAAAGCACGACAGGAAGCGACCGCTGTTCATCAGTACAGTTATTACCACTGCAAAAAAAGTGGGGTATCACACTTGTGATACCCTGTTGAGATCCTATTGATATCCTGCTGATTTTCAATGTATTATCAGGGTATCAGCTATTGATATCTTAGGTATGCTCAGAATATTAGCTTGCCGTTTTTGGCAGTATCAACATGCTGTTTTTAACTGTATCAGCTTGCCGTTTTTGACAGTATCAATCATTTTATATTCAAGATGTTAGCATGCCGTTTTTAACTGTATCAACTATTTTATATTCAAGATATTAGCATGCCGTTTTTAACTGTATCAACCATTTTATATTCAAGATATCAGCATGCTGTTTTTACGTGTATAAACCATTTTATATTCAATATATCAATAGGATATCGCTATTCTGATTTTTTGATAATCAACAGAATATCAACATTATAATTGGATATCAAAACATGATCTTCCAATAGTTCTATTTCTTTTTTTTTCTCAAATTGTTATTATTGGTCCAAAAAAGGACATACATATATCATATACACATTTCAAAAATTATTATTGGAAAAGAAAAAAAAAACTTTCTATTTCAAAATATAGCATATCGTTATATCATTATACTTCTAAACTATGTATTTCCTATATTACTAGCTATCTATTTATATAACGATACCTGATACTCTTCTGTGGGATCTATTACTACCTGTTACTATATAACTCTTGGTAAACGCATACTAATTATTCACAGGAACAACGAATGTACATGGTAGGGAAAATGAAACTAAAAAAAAATATAAAGCATTTAATCAATAACGGTAAGAAAGAAAATGTGATTAAAAGCACTTTCGGTTTATAATCGATTTTTAAAAGCAGATGAAAAAAAGGTACCAAAATATTTACTATAGAATAAAATATTAACAAAAAATCAGTAAGAATATAACTTATATAGAAAGTAGAAGCAATGTAAGAATGTGGGAAAGCTCACACGGTTTTAAAAAAGTACTTAAGAAGTAGCCCCATACCTTCAAAGTAAACCATACGCAAGCGCACTGTTATGTTACACACATTCTCGGAACGATACCGAGAGTAAGATCACTGACGCGGCCCTAATAGCTAGCTGTTATGAATGCAGTCCATTAGCTATGATGTTTGGTATATGGAAAAAATGTTTTCATATAAAGATTAAGCTCATAAAAGTCATAGTTGCTTACCTGAGCATATTAAACTAGAATATAGATGACCAATAAATATAAAAGAGTATAAGATGTAAAAGAAAGGAAAAGGAGATGCTAACTTGACACTAAGAAATAGCATAAAAAAAAGTATACATTTAGCTTTTGATAAAAAAAATACACTAGATTGAGCAAGTGTCAAAATGCAAAAAATAAAATAATAATAGTACTTTCTTACCGCTCCATAATAAAGCCAAAGAGGTTATACCAAGGCACCATATAATTATAGAACAAAATAGAAATAAGTCTTGTATTATGCCGTACTGGTTAAGTTCTTTATCCTAGAATTGAGATGTATAAATGTGTAAGAAAAATAAAAAAGTAAATGAAGTATGAGAAAGAGAAAGTGAAAGAAAAGAAAAAAAAAGGGGATCTTTTTTCAAACAGAAAAAGAAAGAAAAAAAGGCAATGTTTTTGATCAATTACCATTTTCAGATTTAAAGCAACAGCCGTCCAAATTTGTATTATTATTGGTATCTCAGGTATCAAAATAATAATACTTTTTAAGTATAACCCGTATAATGCAAAAGTATAAATATAAGTATCAATACGATAGTATCCTTTCATCATACACTTTTCTCTAACACATTTTTTTTTCAAGTATAACATATGTAATCATTGATTTATTTATCTTGTGCGAATAATACTACCAACAGCTATCATAATTTTTTTAAATGCTAACAACTTACTTCTCTAAAAGATGAATAACAACATCGATAATCACAACGACTTCATGGAAGGAGACCCACAGCCATATACCCGTATTAATGTACTTAGCGTAAGTAATGGAGTTTTTGCTATTTTTTTTTTCAAATGGTTCTTGTTGGTTTGCTAATTGTTTCTATTTTTCTATTTATTTAATTTTGTCTGGTGATCATGTATAATATATATAACAATACATCCGTGATACGTACGATGATATTGTAAGTAACGAAGAGCTCCAATACGACTTATCGTTGGCCGCTGAACAAGGTGTCAACAAAACCATTCAAAGGAAGATGCCTATGCCTTGCAAGGGCATATGGCTTCGTTTCCCGAGGTACCTGAATTTGCAATAAGGTACGAAGAATGTGTAAGGATCATTTCCGTAACAAACGAGGACATTTTCGTCGTGATCCAACAAAACAAGCCGATATCAATCGCCGTAATCGCCGCAGAAATCGTAAACAGAAAGTTAGTGCCATAGTAATGAAAAAAAATATCAATAGCCTTGAAATATCATTAATATGTTTAATAGAAACTTACACGTCGGCGAAAAATGTTGGATCTTCACCGCAGATCCTTGGAAGACGAGTTTCCAGCGGCTGGAATGGACATGCTACTGAACAGACAGCACATGTCTGATGAAGAATCGGATGACGAAGATCCAACAACAAGTCCCATTTTGGTACTTCGTCCAACTTACAGATCCAATAATGTAAGTTATTACATCATTTCAATCCCTAATTATATATTCAATAAATAGACATGTATTAATAGCATAACTATAGGCAAATATGTTCTTGGACAGGTTGGACCAATTGCACGTTGCCAATATTAGTATTAGAAGGCACCAGAGTAGCAGAGCAGCTCGCTCTATCATCTCGGTGGAACGACCAGTTCCAGAGGAGTTGCCGCGGTGGATGAAGCAATAGTTGAAAAACGGAGGGTGGTTGAACTTGGGCTTGGGTTTTTTAAAATAAAAAAAAATCAATTGAAATGCCATTAATATTAAAAGTATAAATCTGAATATATGAAATTTTATATTGATGGATAGAAACAAAAAAAAAAACAAGAAGTAAAATAAATGGTATTGGTGTCATAGCGTTGAAAAAAAAGGAAAGGATAAAAAAAATAGTAAGATATAAAAAAGGAGCATATAAAAAAATATAGAAATAAAAAAGCGGAGCATATAAAAAAAAGGGCATATAAAAAAAAGGGCATATAAAAAAAATTTCCGTTCTTTCCACAATTTTTTTCTTCGAAGTAACATCTAAAAAATAATAATGAAGAGTGTGATGTATAAGGTTAATGAATGAATAAACTGGATATTGAAAAGATAAGTATACAAAAGTTTTGTTTGGATATGAATATATAGAATAAAAAAGTATATGTGCGTGTGTTTATGTGCGCGTGTTTATGCGTGAACTTTTTGTTCCAAAGGAATCACAATCGTTCGTTGTACATTTGATGCTTTATATTTTGCAATGGCAACAGGAGAATATATACGACTCAATGGTAAGACGCATTGCCAACTGAGATCCTCATAGGTACTTTTCCAAGTCTCTATGTCTCCAGTGCTGAATTTCTGTTGACTGATGTGGCGATCCAGCCAATGAACGAATGCAAATGTGTGGCGCTTTTTGACACCATTGACTCGGAAATCATGACAAAAGTAATACTGAACTTGGCCTGGGTACGCTGCTGGTTCGTCATTGCCATATTCAAGATATAAGGCTTGAATATATGATCCTCGTATTGATTGTGAAGCTACACTGCGGTACCGATAGCCATGGAATTTGACGTCTTTGAAGACATATACATATGGTAATACTGGATTTTGATTTTGGAATGATTGCTGCAAATGGTGATCAGCATTTTCTTCACCATATGCCACTTTGTAAAATTCTACTAATGCATTATAAATATTTGCGGTAAGTTTGGTTGTTGGGGGAGCGGTAAAGTTTGGTATAGTGTTTGGAGGAAGAGGCTCGGAACCTGTAGCATGACGAATGATACAGAATTGCGGATATAATCACCAATGTCAAAGTTTTCTATTGTGTTTAATCTTGTCACTGCTGCCGTCGTTGATAGATTATTGCCTAACCCAAGAAGAAAATCATTTTGGTCGTCGTTAATGTGGGGTGTGATAAAAGTATTGATATAATCAGAGGCACTAGTCTGTTCAAGAAAACGCTTTGTAAACGTCCTCTCGAACGCCCCCTTTCTATTAGTGGCGATGCTGCCAAGGATACTGTTGTAGCGTTCAAAACCAAAGAGCCATGTCGAGTATACACCTCCGTAATCGA
>JAIWNF010000092.1:0-114509 GCA_025093555.1 Circinella umbellata
ATCCCAAGTCGTCAGAAGCCTTCTTCGTATAGTTGATAATTGCTGTTCTGACGCCGAGGTTCTCTTCATCGTCATAGGCATACTCAAAATTCCAGACGGCACCTTCAGGAACCATCTTTCTCTTATAATGGTTTCTCATGAAGCGCTAATTTATATAACATCGAGGTGTTGCCTTAGTATTATTACCAATATTAAAGAAATTATATAAAGAAAACTATTAATATTATTACCGAAAGTACGTTCTCGCGTGGACTACAAGACTTCTTTTTCGTACTCTTGTCTATCTGGTTCTTCAACTCATGAACCTCTTGCTCGAGGTCGGCGTTGCGTTTATTGACAGTGCAATAACACCTCCTTGCATCTCCACTAATTGTTGAAAATGTAACAACTTGGAGTCTGCAGCGTCAATCCAAGTATGCATTTTACCCATTTCACTCCAAAGGGTATACTTCCATTAAATGCACGAGCGCCATTCTCTATGGATCCCAAAGTATTATGACCAGGTACTTCTTGAGCAGGAGCTGGTGTACTGCTGTATCTTTCAGTAAAATCGTCGAAGTTATCATCCATTAGGAAAGTGTTGTTCATAGTAAGAAAATATACGTTTAATGAGAAAACAATTGAAATAAAGGCTCAATAATTTACATCCACAATCTTTATATTTATATTTTTTTGTTGTTATTTATTTTCCTTTCAAGGCACTAATGACAAATTTATGCAATAAAGTTTCACTTGTAAAATAATTATATACAGCTACACCTCTTAAAAATTAGCTTATTTACCAAAAAAAAAATAACGAGTACTGTTTTATTATTGGAAGTTCTTTTAAAAAATTATAAATGGTAAGTTATATGAATGATAATGTTATTTTATTCGTTATGCAGAGAAAACAACATCGCAGTACATATATAGTGATGACACACCTTAGCCAAGTAGACAACGCCTTAATAACATAAAAAGATTTTTCTGGTCCCAATTTGGTTAACCTAATGTGAATGCCCTAATTTGGTCATTATTTTTATTCTTCTTTTTTCAGCATCTTTCTTTCTACTCTACTCCCCTTTACTACAACAAAATGACACGACGTAAATTTCACCCCATCTTTAAAATAATCTATCATTATCATCTTTGACTATCACACCAGCACTGATTCACATTTTTTTAATCTTATACATAGATGCCCTTATCCGGTAATGGAGCTTATATGTCGGTTCTTATGTTTAACACAGGTAGTTGTAATATTCTTTTTTTGGCCAGATTACGCGTACTCTTTACTCATATTTTGCCCTGATTTAATCTTTAATCTTTTTATTCATTAACCACATCCTTGTTTTTATCCGGCTCTTATACTCTTGCTTACTTGATATATCTATATGTTTTATGCTTACTGCAGGTAGTAACTACTCTTTTTTTTCTTTTTTTTTGTGTACTTGTGTGCCCTATCTCCGTGTATTCTTTCAATAAATGATTTGCAGGCCCAAATATCTGCTTTTTATCTGCCATTTTTTTATTTTGTCTATTCTAATTTACTACATCTACTTTTGTTTAAAACAGAACTATGCGACTATTTCATACTTTGACACAGGTACCAGTATCTCTTTTTTTTAGCTGCTTAATCCCTTTTTACATGAACTTGTATGTTCTTACTCATCCAATCGTATCCATTGATGACTAAATAGTGTGCTAAGGTGCATCCGCTCTAGATATTGATTGTATCATGAAGTGTATATTTTCCAAAAGTCATGGTATTAGACAAGAACAGGTAATAGACGACTGGTCCAAAAAAAAGGGAATAACATATATAAAAATTTATCATATGATAAAGTACTTCTTTAAGATCAAAGATTTGGCAGGTATGTACTTTTCTTTTTCATGTCTATCTCGTATGGGTTTATTGATTTCTCATCAATATAAAGTTTATTTTCTTCTATAGTAATGGTTCCCATAGAAGCGTGGTATTTATCTCTTCCTCAAAATATTCTGTAACTATATTATTTATAACGTAACTAATCCTTTTTTTAATATTATTGCGTAAACATTTTTTTATGATATAACTAATCTTTTCTTCAATATTATTTGGTAAGCATATTATCTACAGCATAACTAATTCTTCAATATATTGCGTAAACATTTTCATATACTCAAATTCTTTTTTTTTCTATAGCATGTCATAGTTTTTCATTTCATGTTTTTTTATTATGATTCATTTCGTGTTATTTATTAACAGCTTTACATCATATTTTGTCATATATTTATAGCTATATTAACCTTAAGGCATTTTAAATAAGACGTTTTCAGGTTCGTTATATGGTAAACAAAGGCTAGTAATATTAAGTTTAGATAAAATAGTTTAGCTTTTAGTATAGTAAAAATTATATATTTATTTTAGTATAGTAGATAAAAAATAAATAAATAAAAAAGACCTCTTTATGTATATAAAAGGAAATAAAAAGCAGATGATTTGATCAATTTAAAAGAATAATAAGCCAATACCAAATGCTAGTTTTAAAATGTCCGAAAGAAATGAGCCAATACTGAAGTCTGTGTATACTTCGTGTAAAAAAGAACCACCAATATGATACTTTGATCAAAAGGTGTAACATGATACAGTAGCCAATAGAGTAGAAGAATAACGTCGTTTTGAACCTCTCATCGTTTTTCTCAAAGACTAAAACTCATAGATTGAGATTGCTCAAACTGCTAAAAGTAAAAGATTGATCTGGTTTTAGCTGCTCAAACTAACAGTTTTAACTCGTTTCAGCAGATAAAAAGTCTGCTTACCGATTCTTAATATTTCTCAAACCTAATAACTTAGCCAGCTCAAACGAGCTCAAACTTGTGGTTTGAGCCGAGTTTTAGCTGGCTAAAAAAACATTTTATGTCCAGTGATATAAATAATAAAAGATAAATAAAAGAATAAAAGATAATGTAAAGATGATGTTTTTTATTTAATAAAATAATCGACTATTTATATATTTTCTAACTACTGCGGATGTAAGGAATATAATAATGATGTATGATAATAATGATATTACTGCGGATGAATAATGATAATAATATTATGAATGATAATAATAGTAATATTAATAATATTACTGCGGATGATAATAATAAGAATAATAATAATGTTACTGCGGATATAGTAAGAAGTAAGAAAAGAAGCCGCAGTAAAAAGAAGTATAATCGGTATTAAAAATAACTGATTAATAATTACAAGATGAAAGGTAGTACTAGATATTTTAGCTATGACAATATCCCCTCCCCAGAATATTGTACGTCCTCGGACAATACAGCAAGATTACTAGCAGCTTCAATGTGACGACATTCAGCAGCACGGACAGCAGTTGGATCATACCATGGATCAACTAGTTGGTTAGTTCCCATATGAATTGGACGGAGACGATCAGTATGCACCCAAGAGGAATAAGTATGTCCATTCAAATCTTGAAGTTGGTAGGTGTGATATTCCAAGTTGGCAGCAAGTACCTTGAATGGGCCTTTCCAGTTATACTCCAGACCCAGCTTGTTTTCATGGCGCATCAGCACATGGTCATCAACAGAAAAAATTTGAGGTTTAAGTAGAGCATCCCATTTAGCTTTGTCAAGATTGGCATTAGCTTTTAACTTTTGTTCACAGTGATGCGCCATGTATCTAAATCCCAGTCAGGGATTGGTTGAACTGCTTTAAGCCAATTGCGCCCAAGGATTAAGTCAAATTTGGTGTCGAGAACATAAGCATCCATTGTATGTTTATAACCTTGAGCATCCAATGGGAGTGTAACTTGTTTATTAATAGCCAATACATGTCCACCAGCAGTTTCGACTTCTCGGTCTGAGACCAATCGAGTGGGTAATCCAATAGTAATCTTGGGAGCAACATAAGATCCAGAAGCACCAGAATCAATCAAAACTTTAATAGGAGTACCATTACAAGACATCAAATACAGAGGTAATTCAGATTCTTTTATTGATAATAATGAGTTAAAATAATTTTTATCTTTATCTAATGTTTTTTGTAATTCTTGGGAATCATCATCATGACTATTAGATAAATCGATCAAGGGTTCTTCTGATATGGAAAGTGGATTGACATTGACAGACTTGGCGATATTAAGAGACGAATTGGGGGATGGAGTGGTGCGCGGCAGAACTCCCTTTAATTCTGACGCGCTTGGTCGTTTCCCTGGTTCCAACGATATTGCTTGCCTTGACGACCACCTTGACGATCATAATTAAAAGAACGATTTGAATTTGTACGACGGGGGGAAGAACAAAAACGAGAAATATGACCCAGGCCACCACAATTGTAACATTCCTTGTTATTATCATTGTTACGCTGATTACCTTGCCACTGTTGGTTAGGTCTACTATGACCAGTCGAACGCCATTGTTCTGATCTTTGTGAGCGTATCGCATCCAAGTCCATAGGAGCAACATCATTGGTACGCAGATACTCAGGGACAAGTTGGGGTGGTTGTTGTTTGTGTGACGGAGAATATCTAAATTGTTCACCTAAGATAGTCTGACTATGTAGTTGAGCTGCTTCAACCGCTAATGCTAAACGCATCGCCTCATCTGTAGTTGAAGGAAAGCGGGTCATAACTTGGAGTCGAATGTTTGGACTTAACCCACATTGAAAACGATCCATAGCTTCTTCATCTGTCATAGAAGGAACCGATGACCAAGCTGCTTGGAATTGTGACACAAAATTTGCAACTGTACTAGTCTGAACCAGCGCCGCCAATCTATCACGAGCCAATTGTAACCTGTTAGGAGGACTGAAGTTTGCCAAGAAGCGTTGCTTGAAAACCTTCCATTCGTCACAGTCACCCATTAACTCTTGTTGACGCCACCATGTGTCAGCCTCATCTCGTAATAATGTAGCTGCATAATCTACCCACTTGTGTTCACCTAAATTAGCCATTTCTAAATATCGCTCGACCGATCGTAACCATCCAATTGCGGCATCCAATCCACGATCACCATGATATGTGTCAGGTTCACGTATACGTGCATGAGATCCAGGACCAGAATCTTGTTTAGCAAGTAACTTGGTTAGAGCTTGCATAATAATTGCGTTTTCATTTGTAGGGGCTTCTGCCATTTTTCTTGGTAAGTTTTCGAATGTGAGTTCTTCTTTTGTAGTTACTTCAATATCGTCGTAAGTAAGGGGATCGACTTCTATAGCTCGATGTTGTTGAAAATTCTGATAGGGGTTCATAAACCTTTTCTGTCGCTACCAATTGTCGTAATATTTTTATGGCGGAACAATACCAAGCCAAATAAAATATAAATAATAAAAGATAAATAAAAGAATAAAAGATAATGTAAAGATGATGTTTTTTATTTAATAAAATAATCGACTATTTATATATTTTCTAACTACTGCGGATGTAAGGAATATAATAATGATGTATGATAATAATGATATTACTGCGGATGAATAATGATAATAATATTATGAATGATAATAATAGTAATATTAATAATATTACTGCGGATGATAATAATAAGAATAATAATAATGTTACTGCGGATATAGTAAGAAGTAAGAAAAGAAGCCGCAGTAAAAAGAAGTATAATCGGTATTAAAAATAACCGACTAATAATTACAAGATGAAAGGTAGTACTAGATATTTTAGCTATGACAACTGGACATAAAGTATTTTTTTAACCAGCTCAAACTCGGCTCAAACCGCATGTTTGAGCTTGTTTGAGCTGGCTAAGTTATTAGGTTTGAGAATTTTTGAGAACCATGATGAGCGTATCCGATCTGCTCAAACGCGCTCAAATCAATGGTTTGCCCTGCTCAAACTGGTTTGTTTTTTTTATTCTAAGCAGATTGAGCACTCTCGATCTATGAGTTTGAGCCTTTGAGAAAAAAGATGAGAGGTTCAAAATGATATTAGTCTTCTACCCTATTGGCTACTGCTTCATGTTACACCTTTTGATCAAAGTATCATATTGGTGGGTTCTTTTTACATGAAGTATATACAGCCTTCAGTATTGGCTCCTTTATTTCGGACATTTTAAAACTATCATTTGGTATTGGCTTATTATTCTTTAAGTTGATCAATCATCTGCTTTTTATTTCCTTTTATATACATAAAGAAGTCTTTTTTATTTATTTATTTTTTATCTACTATACTAAAATAAATATATAATTTTTACTATACTAAAAGCTAAACTATTTTATCTAAATTTGATATTACTAGCCTTCATTTACCATATAACAGATCTAAAAAAGTCTAATATAAAATGCCTTTTAATAAATATAACTATAAATATGTGATGTAAAATTGTAAATAAATAACGCAAAATGAATCATATTAAAAAAAGCATGAAATGAAACCATACCATCCTATAGAAAAAAGAAGTTGAGTATATGAAAATGTTTATGCAATAATATTAAAGAGGAATTAGTTATGCCATAAGTAATATGTTTACCGAATAAATTACAGAAAAGGTTAGTTATATTATAAAAACATGTTCACGGAATAATATAAAGAAAAAGATGAGTTAGGCTATATATAAAATACTTACGGAATAATTTTGAGAAAGAGATAAATAACATGTTTCTATGGAAACCGCTACTATAAAAGAACACATTATATTCATTAGACATCAATAAAACCATACGATAAATATATAAAAAGAACAAGTACATACCTGCCAAATACTCAAGCTTAGGGAAGTTGTCTACTATATGATGTAAAGCACCTATTCATGTCAGCTTCAATTTTTTTATACCATTTATGATTCATCTATTACTAGTTTTTCACTATTTACCCTGGCTTTTAGCAAACACGTTTTTCATGATACAGTCAATAGTTGGCATGGGTGTACCTTAAGAAACTATTCTATGAATCACTGGATATGATTGATGAGTAAGAATATCCAAGTTGATGTAAAAGGGTCATGTAGGCAAGTAAAAAAAAGAGATACTGGTACCTGTGTCAAAGTACGAAACGCGCGTATAGCTTTGTTTCAAGCAAAAGTAGATATAGTAAATGGGAATAGACAAAATAAAAAAAATGGCAGATAAAAAAGCAGATATGTTAGGGCTTGTGAACCATTACTGAAGGGAACACACGGAGATAGGGCACACAGGTACACACAAAAAAAAGAAAAAAAAGAGTAGTTACTACCTGCAGTAAGCATAAAACATATAGATATCATCAAGTAAGCAAGAGTATAAGAGCCGGATAAAAACAAGGATGTGGTTAATGAATAAAAAGATTAAAGAATAAATTCAGGGCAAAATATAGGGATCTTAGTACAATCCGGATTTATAAACCGATCCGTTTTTCATACGGATTGGATCGGATTTGGATTGTGTCTCAACGGATTCAGATCGGATTCGGATCGTAATTCTACAATCCGGATTGTAAACGGATTGACATCTATGGATCCGTCGGATTTTTCTGATCCGTCATTATAATTATAGAGTAATGGATCAAAGTTTAACAATGCTGTGGTAAGGTATATATATATATTCAAATAAAGAAGAGAGTAAGTTTTTGTATACTATTATATACTTGAATAGAGCAGTTGAAAAGAAAAGTAGTAATGGCTTTAATATAGAAAAAAAAATATCTGAAACGAAAGAAACAAAAATTGAAGATTAAAAAGAGAGATTAATGAACTTAATTACTATTTTTATTAATCTAGTAATGATAAAGAGAATTATGAACTTTTATTTAGTTGTAAACAGAAAAGGTAAACTTATACCTCTTTTTTTTCAGCACACCGGAAATTTACTACTTGCCCCCTCAAAAAAAAAATCCACGTCATGTTATATTTCTACCACAAAAACTTATTTGTACTGCACCACCATAACTTTTTTTTTTCTACTATAACTTTCCCACTATAATTTTTTTCCAACTATAACTTTCTTTTCCCATTGTAACTTCTTTTTTCCCATTATAACTTTTTTTTCTACTAGAACCCATTTTCCCACTATAACTTTTTATTACTACAATTATTTTTTTATTATATAACTTATTTATTTCCTATTATGTTTTTCAAACCAAAATAATAAAGTCATCTAAAAATAATGCACCTCTGTTACCAATGTTTTACTGTTCTTAAACGATCTCAAACGACTACCATACACCATCTTGTAAAATACCTTTTCTCATGAAAAAATACTGTGACATCTACTATATAGCCTAAATTTTTATCTAATTGATCCTTTTGCATTACGGATTACGGATTCAATCCGGATTTTTACGAAACGGATTCGGATTGCAATTTTCTAATCCATGGACAATCCGAATTTCCGAAAATCCGATCCGTTTCAAAACGGATCGGATTCGAAATGGTGCCAATCCGATCCGGATCGGTCTACTATAAACCCTAGCAAAATATGAGTAAAAGAGTACGCGTAATCTGGCCAAAAAAAGAACATTACAACTACCGGTGTTAAACATAAGAACCAACATATAAACTCCATTACCGTACAAGAGCATCTATGTATAAGATTAAAAAAATGTGAATCAGTGCTGGTATGATAGTTAAAGATGATAATGATAGATTATTTTAAAGATGGGGTGAAATTTATGTTGTGTCATTTTGTTGTAGTAAGGGGAGTAGAGTAGAAAGAAGGATGCTGAAAAAAGAAGAATAAAAATAATGACCAAATTAGGCCATTTATATTAGCTTAGCCAAATTGGGACAAGAAGAATCGTTTTATGTTATCATGGCATTGTGTCATCACCATATGTACTGCGACGTTGTTTTCTCTGCATAACAAATAAAATAACATTATCATTCATATAACTTACTATTTATAATTTTTTAAAAGAACTTCCAGTAATAAAACAGTACTTATTATTTTTTTTTGGTAAATGAGCTAATTTTTACTAGGTGTAGCTGTGTATATCAACTACAAATTTTACTCTCAGTTAAGATGATATCTTAATATTATAATAAAAAATAAATCTCTACCATTGTCATCAAGATCTATCATATCCTCATTGCCTTGACTCGTAATCCATTCTTCATAAAGTTCTGTGCTATAATCACGCTTATGACGATCTTTGGTACTTCCTTTTGGTGAATGTATTTTTCTGGTCGCATACTTATTTGAAAACACTAGTTACAAAAACATTTTTTGATCCCATAATAGATTTCAGAAGCTGTCTGCATTTTGCAAAAAAAAGAAAAAAAAAACTAATAGCAAAAAAGAGTAATGAAGTATTACAATGCTTAACGAATATCGCATAACTCAATATTTATTTTGTGTAAGGTAACTTTTTATTTGAACACGTTTGAGAATACTCAAATTAAGAATCTGAGCGACCTAGTGACTCAAACTACTGATTTGAGTGGTTTGAGCCAGCTCAAATCATTCAGGGGCATTTGAGTTGCTCAAACCAGCTCAAACCCAAAAGTTTTAGCAAGACCCATTTTCTCAAACCACCTTTTAGGTCCAGTGTACTGTGTTGTAGCTAAAAATATTCAGTGTTACCTTCATATTATAGTCGTTAGTTGGTTATTTTTTAATACCAATTATACTTCTTTTACTGCAGTTTCTCCTTTTATTTCTTTATTATAAACCATAGCATGTCTTTACACAATGACTCATATTAACTATGATCAATTCACCATCCATTATCTTCTGCAGTAACATTATCATTATTATTATCATTACTAATTATTATTATTTTTTTCCAAGGTTCCAAAAAAAAATTTGGGTTCCCACTTTCGTTCCTCGCATATTACTACTACTATGATTTTTTTCTTATTATAATTAAATATCGTTTTGTGCCAAAATGCATTAATAAAAAAAAAAGCAATAAAAAAATTGATATTTTTTTTTTTCGACATGATTGTGTATTTATTCCTTCAACGTGGGATATCAGTTACATCTATCTTTTTATATAAATCTTAATAAAAAAATATCCTCTTTGTTATGTACAAGAGATATACTTCTTTTCTTTTATTCAACCCATTTATTATTCTCATATCAACGCATAAATTTATTTTTTTGAGAGTGTGTTGATACAATGTTTTAAAAAAAAATCTAAAAGTGTTACTTTTTTTTTAGTATATATCATTTTCTATTAATAGCACCAAGTTACGACGCTAAATTATTGCGTGTTTTGCTTTTGACGATTTACGTTACGGCGCTGATTGGCTTCTTGCATGATATACATTATTGCGTGCTTGGCTTCTTGCATGATTTATCTTATTGCATGCTTTAACTTCTTGAACGATTTATATTATTGCGTAATTTATCTTATTGCGTGCTTTGACGTTATAGATGGTTTTTATTATTGGGTACTTTCTACTATTGCGTTATATTCATCATCATTAGCAAATCGAAACTAATTCTATTCCATACACGCATATTGCTATACATGGCCATTGATAAGAATTTAATATAAATAGAGAGAATATTTTATTTTAATATGTAAACTTCATTTCACTTTTATTCTTTTGGGTCTTGTTGACATATTATTGCCTCCTTTTCTCATTAATTTCTATTAATATAACATCTTTTTTTCTTAAAATGTCTTCCCCCAATCAACAAAGCCAATCATCAAACTCCCGATCTGATGCCCAATCTACCACCCGTCGTCAAGCAAAAGAAGATCATGAGAAATATGTTGAGAAATTGATTAATGATCATATTCCTCATTTTCCAGACTTATATAAAAAGAAAAAAGGTAACATCAAGAAGCGAAAATTACAAGAAAGCAGCTCTACTGGTAAAGATAAAACCTCTTCGGAATTCGTTGGAAACAATGGTCATATTTCAGAAAGAGTGTTTGAAAATCAAGGAAAAGGTCTATTGAGAAATACAAGAGTCTCATGGATATAATACATCTACATCTTATTGTGCTAAGCAAGTCAAATTCCTTATTTTCTGTAATCAGCATTATGCCCACCGTCCTCTTGCAACGCGTCATCAAGCTACCGGTAACAAACTTCTTTCATTTCTTTATCAGAAGGTAGTATATAAAATATACTGTTGGGGTCCGAAAAAGAAGTATATCTATACCTTTACTAACTATTATTTTTATAATATATATATATATATATATATAGGTAGTTAATCGTCAGCTTTGTAAGCCTGGTACAAAACACATTGAAGAATCAAACATTGATAATAACGAGGGACTCGATGAAGAAACCATCAAAACCGATGCCATTCAAAAAAAATTATTCTACAGTACCTGTAATGTTTACATATCTGTAATTGTCGACCTTTGGAATTATCAACGGCTCATGTGTTTCAACAGCACCGAATCTCCACGTACAAAGGTCATTACTAAACTCCTCAAAGTAGTTCGAATGCGAGAAGCAAATAACAATTAGGAGAATAATGTTGATCGCGCCACAACTTCCATTTCAAATGGCTATACAACAAAACTCCTAGTAGCAGCTATAACTAAACACCTCTACAACAACCCTGAACAATTTTATAAGTTCAGTTTTCGAAATGCAATTGCCTTTTTGATGTTGCATTATCTATTGCTTCGAGGGGAATCCATGTAAAATATCGAGTTTGCCGATTTACAGCTCCAAGAGGTACCAAAAGTAGGAGCTGAGGGCACTTATCCGATTATGATAATGATTTTTAATCAAGGAAAAACCACAAGTTTAATAAGACCTAGACAGGCGCTTGTATGCACAACAAAATGGTTGAAATATGTCCATTTATGGCGTTGAGCTTCCATTTCTTTTGGAGATGGCATTGCCAAAAAGAGACTTTTCCCAATATGGAAAATAATGGAAACTGGTTCCAGCTTAAGGTGCTCCACGGTGCAAGACCTCAGTCGAGATCATCAGAGAAGAAAGGAAAGGGGCCAGAAAGAACAGGTAAGTTTTCAAATTTTGATGTCTTTAATAGCGATAGGATGAATAGATACTAACCATATAGTTTCCATTTATTTTCTTAGGAGCTGACAGTGTGGTTGTTGGTAATGATGATGATGAGGAATCAAGTGACGATGAAATTTATAAAGCCAGAAATCAAAATCCGTTGGAAACAGCCATTTCGAAAGGAACCTATACCCGGTTTATGAAGATTGCTCTGAATTCTGCCGGCTAGGGTTCTTAGTAGACCGATCCGAATCGGATTGGCACCATTTCGAATCCGATCTGTTTTGAAATGGATTGGATTTTCGGAAATCCGGATTGTCCACGGATTAGAAAATTGCAATCCGAATCCGTTTCGTAAAAATCTGGATTGAATCCGTAATCCGTAATGCAAAAGAATCAATTAGATGAAAATTTAGGCTATATAGTAGATATCACAGTATTTTTTCATGAGAAAAGGTATTTCACAAGATGGTGCATGGTAGTCGTTTGAGATCGTTTAAGAACAGTAAAACATTATAGTTGAAAAAAAATTATAGTGGGAAAGTTATTGTAGGAAAAAAAAAGTTATGGTGGTACAGTACAAATAAGTTTTTGTGGTAGAAATATAACATGATGTGGACTTTTTTTTTTGTGGGGGCAAGTAGTAAATTTCTGGCGTGCTGAAAAAAAAAATAGGTATAAGTTTACCTTTTCTGTTTACAACCAAATAAAAGTTCATAATTCTCTTTATCATTACTAGATTAATAAAAATAGTAATTAAGTTCATTAATCTCTCTTTTTAATCTTCAATTTTTGTTTCTTTCTTTTCAGATATTTTTTTTTCTATATTAAAGCCATTACTACTGAGAAACGATCTAACACTTATTTTTAATTCTTTTTTTTTGTATTTCGAATCTTCTGCAATACCCAAGGTTGTCAGATTCGATAATTTTTTTCTTTAAAAATTAAATAAAAAGCACGTAGTAAGTTAAAACTTACAACTTTATTCTGGAACATTAATTATATTATATTATTTGAATATAACAAAATATTTGAAGATAAGAAAAAATTTAAATAACAAGATAATAAAATAATATATTAGATTAATTATAAATAGAAACGTTTCTCACTTTTCTGTTCAACTGCTCTATTTAAGTATATAATAATATACAAAAACTTACTCTCTTCTTTATTTGAATATATATATACCTTACCACAGCATTGTTAAAACTTTGATCCATTACTCTATAATTATAATGACGGATCAGAAAAATCCGACAGATCCATAGATCTCAATCCGTTTACAATCCGGATTGTGGAATTACGATCCGAATCCGTTGAGACACAATCCAAATCCGATCCAATCCGTATGAAAAACGGATCGGTTTATAAATCCGGATTGTACTAAGATCCCTACTGCCGGCATATTTGTAACAAGAAAAGTAACTCATGTTCTAAGGTCTTCTGCTGCAAAAATGGTTGACTTGGCTGGTGTACCTGAATCGCAAATACAAAGAATGGGGCAGTGAAACACTGATACAATGACGAACTCATATCTCGACTCTCTTCCTCGCCAGTTCATGAGAGTGATGGCTGGTTTTGAGAATGATGTGATCTACCACCTTATAGGGGGCATAGAAGAACTATGTTCTAATTTAAAAAGAATGGTATTTCCTTGGGTGGATTACTGGCGTGATCGCCATGCCAATAATGTGGTTAATCAAACGTCTGGTTCGGCTGATTCTTTTTTGCTTCTAATTGATTGTTTGAAGACAACGTTTTTACAAGATGTAGCAGTAATGATGGATGTAATTCCTGAACACCCTATTTGGAAACATGAGCTTTTCAAGATGCAGCTTTTTCTTGATTTTCAAAGGTATAAACAATATATATAGATTTCTTATTAATGGCTCTTTATATCTAAACATTCCACTTTTATTTTTCTATGTCGTTTATAGCAAAGTCAAGAGTCATATCACTAGCGACACCGAACTAGAGTCATCGATTTTAGCAAGATTTGCGCCAGAACTCGAACTTCAGCTTTCTAGTATCAATCAGATATTGAGAGAGTTTAATGAACGCCAAAGACAATCTGACCAAGCACAGAGAGAGTTACAACAGGCCTTCAACAATGTTATTAGTGGAAAGCAGCAGCTACAACTATCTGTTAGGTTGAATAATGACAACCAGGCAACAGAGACCACTGGGACAGTTGCATCTTCTCACACTAATATCGACAACACCACCACCAACATCACATCTCCTCTACAACAACTCTCAGAAAGTATCAGCACTTTGATTGACGAGATCCCCATCATTAACAACACTCCTAATACACCACCAAACACCACCATTTCCTTACCCTACACCAATGAAGGAATTCCCATTTATAAAATGAGTCGACAAGTAGCAACAGTAACTGATCTTTGGGATGAATGGATGGTTGGTCAAGATGGTTTTTGGTCCATTAAAGAGTTAGAGTCCAAGTGGGGGACTAAATAGAGAAGTCATGACCGCAAATGGTTTAATATTCGAAAAAAGATTATTGATGCTGTTAATGATCTTCAGAAAGATCTTGGGCTTTCTTCAAGTTCTGCAATAAGTGTGCTTCAAGGTGTGATGAACGCGCGACATTGGTCTTTGGATCGCTTAGGTACAGAATTGCAAAAAGACACCTATTTCCCCTCACCAGAAACTAAGAGAAGAAAATTGGGTCCTCCTTGATAATAATAGTTGTAGCTTTTTTTTTCTTTTGTTAAAATCATTCATTAAATAGAACTTTTATAATAAATATGTCTTGCAAAAAAAAAAAAGTCTCAATGACCCTTAATGTGAGTTATTTTAAACTGGGTTCCAAAAAAGCGGGGAACCTTGGCTGGCACCTAGCTCAGGAGTTTGGTAAATAATCCTTTATTATTATTATACATCAATATTATATTATTCACATCCACAGTAGTTGAATATATATAAAATAGTGGATTATTTTATTAAATAAAAAGATATCTTTTCATTACCCTTTATCCTTATATTTTTCCTTCTTGTTATTCTATTTTATTTGGCTACAGTGTTATCCGCCAAAATATATTATGACAACTGTAGCCAATAGAAATAGAATAGAATAAAAGATAATTAAAGAATAAAATATAAGTTGAAAAGATAATGTTTGTTGTTTTGATTATGAAGGGATATTTATATGTTTTTCTAATTACTATAAATAATATTAGATATATATAAAGACTTATAATAATAATATATGTGGAATGACTGTAGATTGAATATGTGTTCGTGACTATGCAATGTATATGTGCTCAAATAGATAATATAATAAAGTGTTAGCGATATGGATATAACTATATGGCATTATCAAAATCAAATATCTTAATAAAAAAAGTAACACAAAAATAATCCAAAAAGGAAAATGGATGTAACTGAGAATCATTTCTACTCCTCTTACTTTGTAAGTTGCTAAAGAACTCATGAAGTGCAGAGTTTTTGTATGCTTTTTAGGCAAGAGAACAAGTATCAGGGGTGATAAAATTCGAGAGTATTTGGTGTTGTTAATACCCTATCGCAATTTTATTAGGGGTTCCAGTGTTAAAAAGTTTTTAATTAGAAGTAAATTTCATAATTATAAATAATTTTTAAATCATTATAATTTAAAATGATCTTCTATGATTAGCAAAGGAATCAGGAAAACCAAATAATATAAAAATCAAATGAAGATATCATGGATGTACTCTATCATATGCTTTCAGTTAGTCAAACATAAGGGCTATTCTGGGTATATTATATTAGCGTGCCATATTTATAGTTAAATGAGTTATGAAACCATTATCAGCAATAAAATGTCATGGTAAAAATCCAGTTTGTTGATGGTAGATTAATTGCTGACAGGGTTGAACAAGTCGATTAATAATTAAACGAGTGAATATTTTTCCACCTGCACAAGATAAAGATATAGGTCACCAACTCTTAAGAAGAGATAAATCACCTTATTTTGGAAGAAGTGTAATAACTATACACTTCTGTAATGGTGTAAGACCATTACGGCGATATATTCAACTATAAGGTTGCTGATCTACATGCTTATCTGCAGAATACTAAGGATAGATGATAGCATAGTTGAGCACATGGTTGGATATGGAAATATTAGGATAGTTATTCTATATAGAAATACTGATCATTGATATTAGATATATATTAGTTAGATGTTATAACCCTTACATAAACAACTCTTCTTATTTTCTATTTTATACATGAATATTTTGAATATTATTTCATATAAGAATATTCTCATTTCTATTACCTTTTACATGAATCAATCTATTGTACAACAACTTAATATAATTATCCCCCCAATTAATTAATTAAACAATCACATGTAATAACTGCACGACATTAAACAGTTGTTGCGGATTTAACTACATAACATTAGAAAGTTACTGCATAACAATTGTAAAAGATATATAAATCCCAACTTTTAAAACCAAATAAAAATTATCAATTTGAAGTTATATCAACTTTATTTTAAATTTATTTTCTACTGATCACTCAACACCATATATTGAGTTGTTTTAATTTATTTATCCAAGAGATTAGCTTTAGATCATTATCTTACTTATTTTATATATATATTTGTTGACTACATATCAAATGTAGTATTTAAATTTAATAACAATTGAATTCATATTATAAAGACTTAATACATATAAACATAATATCTCTGTACTTGATTTGATTATATTAAGATCATTATCGCTTAACATATATTATCTCAAAAGAGCTTGAGAAATCTTAATAAACAATTACATTATAATATACAATAATATTACTAGTGCTCACTATAAAAATACATAATCATCTGTTGTAGCTGAATATATATATCTACTTATAAATTTAATATAAAAACATCCACACTGGCTACAACGTAAATAATTAGCCCCTACTATTTCGACGTAGATAAATAAAGAGTTTCCTGACAACAAGGAAACAGTAATTTGTTTTTATCATATATATTCTTGAGCCCCTTTTCTTTCTACCAATATTTAACTATTATGCTTTCTCATAAACTGGCTGATAGAGCCCGATTGTAAGTATACAATAATTAGTCATGTGCTATTACAACTTCCATGTAGATGGAAGACGAGTACTTCATCTCATCCAACATCCGCTCATCCAATCCGTATCCGTATCCGCATCCGCAAGTTCGGATGCAGATGGGTCTTTACGGATGCGGATGCGGATGTGGATGCGGATGGGTGTATCATCCGATCTGATGATGCAGTCATCCGAAAGATTAAAAGTGGTAATGGGGTTTTTTTATAGGTGTTTATAAAAAAAACATAAAAATATTGGATTGAAAAAGTGTGCCGCATTTTTAATGTAAGTGTAGCAAGTCAATAAATGTGACAAATATTATTTTATCAACTCGAAGATTCATCAAACTTTTTAGATCTAAACTTTTTGAAATGATCTAATCCCAAAGATGTTGAAATGTTATTACTTGATCCTTATTCATTATATTTCTTATAACATATTATTTCTCAAATTATTTATGTCATAACATTTCCTACATTATTTCATAATAATACTAATATTTGTCCATTTCCAAAACAAAGAATAGCAAATAAAAAAAAATAACCATTGTTGAAGAAAACATCTAGAATAGTTTATTTGATATTTGTATTACCACAGTGATATATATAATATAATTATAAACCACAATACTCTCTCTATTTTGTACAGTCCAAATGTTCATCATCCAAATATTCATCATCCAGATCCAAGTATATAAACCGTAATATCAACCCATATCCGCAGCACTTTTTTTTCAATGATTATTTGCATAAGTTATAAAATCTATTCAAAGAAAACAGAAATAAAATACTACCACCATTAGTAAACAAATACATCATAGTAATGTAATTCGGAGAAAAAGTATGTGTGCAAAAAGAAAGAGTAGTACCACTTACGAATCGTCAAGCACAATGTCCAGTTATATAAAAGCAATTATGTCAAAGATAGGGATATATAAAAAAGCAGGAGCTTTGATAATAAAACTGAGTAATGCTAGTTGTTTTGTAGGGTTATCAAGGTGTATATTAGATAGTTTTATTGACCAAGATTAAATAAAATATTTGTTAAAATCCATTGGTAAATAAAGTAAATTGTTGTAAAGAATATATTTGTCTATAAACTCGATCCACAATAGTTAGTAGAGCAAAGATGTAATATTGTAATCATTAAGCTAATAGATTCTTATTGGCGTTATTGAACATGTCCGTTCGTGTGTAAAATAGATACGATGATGAGTGATTAAAATAATATAATAAAAAAAAGACTACCAAACTTAGTTGTTTCATTTGGGATCATTATTTTCCATTATTAAAAAAGAAGATGACTGTATTAAATGGAGTAACGAAGATTTGATTGAAAAACCTTAGTTTTCTCTCTTTTTTTTTGGCTGTCACACATAATTTTTACATACACACACCTTAGAGCACTCGCAGCGGTCCTTGTAAAAAAAAGCTTGTAAATTGAGACTTGTAAAATTTTTGTAACACTACAAGGCAAATACTCACAATGGTCCTTGTAAAATTACCTTGTAAACTTGGACGTGTAACGTGAAAGTCATACCTCAGTGAAAGAAAGTGAAAAAAAAGCATAGGGTTGAGTATTATTTTAGGTTGAGTTTTTTTTTTAATCTTTCTTCAATCAATTTTAAATGGATCCCACTACCACAAACGCCTTTAATCAAATCGTTCAACAAGTTGTATTACTTGACAACGAAATTCAAAGAGATCGCGATGAAGAAGAAAGATCTGGCCGTTCTCTTTTACATATATCAAAGAAAATCAGAGCTCGAGAAGCTTACAAAGCCGGTAAGCGTAATGGCAGCGGTGGATCTGTACCTGGACGAAAATATACAGATCGTAAACGAGAAATCTTTGCGAAGCATCTGGAGGATGACTATTTTGATGACGAAAATAGTACTTTTGATGATAAGGCTTTTCGACGTCGCTTTCGTATGGAAAAAAAGCTCTTCTTAATGATTTCAAATAAGCTTAAGGAAAATTATCGCTGGTTTCAACAAAAGCATGATGCTGCTCACAAACTCGGATTCACTACTTTGCAAAAAGTATGCGCAGCAATTAGCATGTTGGCAAATGGAGAAGCAGCAGACCTGGTGGACAACTATTACCGTCTAGCTCTAAGTACTGCACGCGAAAACTTGCGCCAATTCTGCCGAGCCATCATTTCATCATACGGGGCAAAGTATCTTCGTTCTCCTGGTGTTGACGATGTCAAGCAGTTGCTTGCTTGGGGGGAACAGCGAGGATTTCCGGGTATGCTTGGCTCGGTGGATTGTATGCATTGGCGTTGGAGAAACTGTCCGACTGGATGGGCTGGCCAATACACCAGTGGAAACAAAGGGGGTCCTTCGGTGATCTTAGAAGCTGCTGCTTCACAAGATCTATACATTTGGCACTCTTTTTTTGGTGTGCCTGGATCTAATAATGACATCAACGTTTTGCACAAATCTCCGTTATTTGATAATGTTATTTATGGACAGGCACCATCTATTAAGTTTACTGTCAATGGTAACGAATATAATCAAGGGTATTACTTGGCTGATGGGATTTATCCCAAATGGGCAACTCTAGTCAAGACTATTGCGCACCCAATTGGAAACAAAGAGCAGGTACATTTAAATTTATTACATGATAAAAAAATATAAAACCACCCCATGGTATTAAAAGTCTAATATAAAAAAATATTCAGCACTACAAAACAGTCCACGAGGCTGTACGCAAAGACATCGAGCGCGTATTTGGTGTTTTGCAAGCTCGTTTTCATATTGTGCGTGAGCCTGCGATGTCATTTTCCATTGCCGAGCTCAAAAATATCATGAAAACATGCATAATTTTGCATAACATGATTGTTGAGGACGAACGTGATCGCTATGATTACAATAAAAAAGAAACATTCGAGTATGAACAAGCACCGTTTGCCGTTGAAGAATCATATTCACAGGATGGTGTTGCTGAAGAATCCGTAATTCAGAGGAATAAGGATCAAATACTCGACAGCAGCATCCATCGCCAACTACATGTTGATCTTATTCAACATCAATGGAATCGATATGGCAATAGTCATAATTAATAAAACATTTTACATACTTACCTCTCAAATTGGAATATAAATACATGATTAAAGTTTATTATTTTTAGCTACTAGTAGCTACTTCTTCCTCTTCCTCTGCTTCTTCTTCTTCATCTTCATCTTCAGCAACCTTCTCTTCTTCCTCCACCCTCTTTTCTTCCTTCATTCGTTTCAAGATTTCCTGTTGTCTATGTTGATAATAGCTACGTTGATCAACAGTCATACCAGTCATATCTACGCTCATGACGGCATGGTCTGCCATCAGTTGTGCACAGAACACCAACTGATCAATCTTCTTCGTTCTCATCTCATCCAGCGCAACTCGCTTACGAGCCAGCTCCATCTCCAGCTGCTCCACCTTCTCGACATCCTCGTTGCTTTGTTTCTTGTTGGACTTGGCCTTTTTTACACCAATTGGCCGTTCAGTCTCAGGACCATCCACACTTGGAGCATCCTTCTTATGCTCAGGATGTCCATACCACTTCTTTTGAGTTTTCAAAAGCTCAAAACAGGGCTTTACGTCAAAGTTTTTGTCTCGAGGCAAAGACGTTCCCTTATATTCTCCTATGGCACGTCGCCACTGTTAAATACAATAATCAGTTTTTCTTTTACTATTTCTAAAATGAATTAAATAATATATTGAATAGACTATCACCTTATCCTCTTCAACTTCACCACTTCGAGGATGTCGCTCTACCTCCATCATGCATCCGCAGAATTTTGATATGCATCTACTGATGGTGGTGAAGCGACCTTCAATTTTCTGGGCCGTTCTCCCATTTGGATTTCCATATTTCTGGAACTCATCGAAAATGCGGTCCCAGAACTTCGCACCATCTTGATTTTTGCCTTTCACTTCATCAGTGGCAATTTCAAGATAAGCCTTTACCAATTGGCAATCTTCATCTGAATTCCATTTATTACTGCGTTCCCTTTTATCGGTGATGGGAGTGGGGATGGTTGATTCATTGGCAGAAGCCAAGGTGGAAGTAGCGTTAGAAGTAATGTTGTTGCACATTTTTATTAAAAGTGGAAAAGCGAGAATTTTATTTTTACAGACACTCAAACGTTCCTTGTAATTTTACAAGCTTTCTTTAAAATTTTACAAGCTTTGCATTTTGCAAGCTTTTTTACAAGGACCGTTGCGAGCATAAATTTGTAAAAAAGTTGGTAAACGGAGTTACAAGCTTTTTTTACAAGGACTGTTGCGAGTGCTCTTATACTGTATACTCACGCGCACTTTATATTTTTTTTTTCTTTACTTACAAATTATTCTTTTCCCTATTTTTTATAATTCTCTTCATAAAAAGCTTTCATCTACTATATTATCTTATACATTACGGATTTATTTATTTTATTTTTACATTTATAATAAAAATTACCATGTACTTTTCTACAATTGCCATCGTTTATTGAAATATGCTTCTTTTTGTTTCTTTGAATCAGTTTGAAGTACAATATTTATTCTGAACCAATCTAAACCAATCGCGCTATATTATACTTATATACGAAAAGACAAATCAACCACGATAACAATTTTTACAGTATTCAATACCTTTTTTTTACATTCCAAATCAAAACTTATTATAGATTATTTCACTCTTTTCTTTGATTCACTACAATACGACGGTTCTTCCTACTTCGACTGTATTTCTGCCAAAAAAAAATATACATACACACTTCATCTGCCCATCCGATCCGCATCTGCATCTACATCCGAACATCCGTATCCACATCTGCATCCGTATTTGCATATGCGGATGTGGATGCGAATAGCCCTATTATCCGATCCGATCTGATCCGTGAAGAACGCTACTCGGAAGCTTGTTCTTAGATCATCATCATCGGTTAAATAAGGATGAGTTATTTCCCAGTATTAATAATTCGAGAGGCTGACACGTTCGCTTATCATCTGTAACCTATGGGATCTAATCAATAACAATTAATTTTACTGTAAACAGTAAATTAATTTTGTTATTGTTATTAGATGTCAAGCTAGGTGTCGATCCAGTTGGTCTAACCTAGAGGAGGGGAATGCTCATTACCATTCCGCCACTTTTATTTTTGATTGATCATAATGATAAATAATTATTATATTGATTAAAAAATTTAAAAAAAACTAAAAAGTAATTATTTTATAAATTATAAATTATTTTAAAAATAAAAAAATAATGTAAATATTTTTATAATTTTCATAATATTTTTGAGCTATAGTCTATTTATTCAATAATAGATCACTATTTATTAGTTACTATTGATTAATTCCCTATGGTTCACTGGTGTTGCGATAAGAAAAAAAGGCATGGCGTTGAAAAAAGATGGGATTTCGAAAAAAAAAGTCGACGAGATAAGGTATTGTTGTTGAATTAATGATTGAATCATCTCCGAGTTCATTTCAATCAAAGCAGCAATATTTCTTCTTTGTTGATTGATCGCATTCATTAAATTAATACAAGCAATGAGCAAAGTAATAATTAAGGTCGGGTCGTTTGGATGAGTCATTTTTATTTATTTTTTTAAAAAAAAGAAGTCAAAAAAGTAGAGAAAAGAAAGTGAGTTTGCATGGAAAAAAGGAAACGAGTTTTGCACAATAGTATCATATAAAAAAAACTGTACAACCACACAAATCTTAATATTTTCCAAAAAGATTTGTGTATTTGCACATAAATTCTTTTGGGAATTAAGATTTATGTGTTGTACAACTTTCAAAAAAATTTTGCTTGTGAACAGCCCCAGAGACTTTTGTGTATCATTTATTTCAAATGTATTAGCATCTGCTGTTTCAAAATGACATAGTTCTTCTGCAGTTGATGGATCATCTGGGGAAACACTATCTAGTTCAGTTCCTTTATAACATGCTAGTGGATTTGTATCAGCTTCAAGAATATAGTGCATTTCACTTGTAATTGCTAATAATTTATTTTATTTTAATTTTTTTATTTCAAAATCACCTCTTTATATGGTAATTAGTGTTACTATTATGTAAGCAATACTCTGACGTCACCTAACCTCACAGCCAAACTAAACCAAGAAATATATACCACCACTAAGAAGAAGATAATAAAGAAGACAGAAAAATATAACAAATAGTTATATATATTGCCAAGGAGGGCTGGTCGAGGTCATGATGATTATGCTCTGAACTATAGATATAGATTGGATAGATAGCCAAGACAAAATGGTATAGACAAGATAATTGTTATTATAATAATTTATGCATGATCGTGTTGGCATATATATTTAAAAATTTTGAAGAAATAGAAATTAAATTTTTTTTATTATATAAAATAACACCTCAAAAAATAAACTGAAATTTATTTGTTATATTTTTTTAATACTACACATATACAACATGTACCAAATCACTCTTCTTACATATCTTGCCATTATGGCTGAATTTGTTCCTATTTTAGGAATAACATTAACGCTCTTAATTGAAAGAGCAAAACACCTTACTGAACATCATCAGCATATTGATGATGTTAAAATTATCATTGAACAGTTGCAAGATGAACTAGATACTAGAAAAAGACTTGAAAAATACAAAAGTAGACAAAAAAATTAAGGACCAAAGCCGCTCTAGGATTATGGGTATAATTCGAGCATTTCTACGATTCCTCAAATCGTCAAATCCTCATTTTTCCGATGCAATGTTAGATGGGGTCACTTCTAGTGCAGCTACCTCACAGGGCAAAAAAGAATCCAGATTTCTAAATATAAAGGGCTTATTCACATATATTTGTAAGGGTTTCCACTCAACAAAAGAATAGGTTCTGAAGTGGTTTGTAAAAAATGACCAGATTGGTTATCATATTTAAAAGGCAATTGTATGTAATGAAACTGCTCCAGAAACAGGCAAAAAACATATACATATATGGTTAGAGAATCACTTCGAATTATTTATTGCACATAATAATATAAGTATAGTTTAGATTTTAAGGTGTAAGTTGCTAAATAACTTACTCTGTGCTTTTTATTTAATTTTTTAAAAAAAAAGTTATTGTACAACAGGTTTTCAATTTGGTACAAAATGAAAATAAATAAATAAAAATAACTATTATTAAATAATTAGATTGTTTATATTATTAAAATTAAAATCTAAAATAAATAAATCACTTTTAAGTATATATAAAATTAGAATGATTCTAATATATAAAAAGAAAAAATAATAATTATAAACTATATTAAAATAGAATGAGGATTGGTCGTATCTCATTGATAATTTGGTGTATTTGGTGGATACAGTGTATGTTGATATAATTACTGTAGAAATATAGGATATATCTACATATTCTTTAATGTATTACCTGATCAGAACATTATCCACCTTATCAATAAACCAAATACCATATCACTAAGTAGAAAGCACTATCATTAATATAGTCTAAGCTTATTAAAAGAATATTATTCTAATATTCCGGATGGAATTGGTAGATCACCAAATGATCAAATAGAATACGACCGATATTCAATGTTATTTATAAATATTATAACTGAGATTGCTCCTCATACAAATTAATGAACAGTTTGATACAAAATCAGCATGCAAATTCTTTACTATTGATGGTATCCAAATATTAAACCAAGTGGTAACCCACAAAAGGCAATTAGTTATTGTATAAAAGAAATAATTATATCGACTAGCCAGCAGCTTCTTGATTTTACCATACACATGACCTAAAAAAAATCGCAGATAAATTTGTTTCCATAAAAAACTCAGTGATCAAAAAAAAAATAAAGTACCTGTTTTTTTCAAAAAAAAATTTGCTATTATTATTATTACTTTTTTTTACTTTAATCACTTTAAAAATATCGAAATGGATAACAATACTACTACCAACATCACCCCAGCCACCACTTACTGCACTGCCTGTCATTGTTTTGAATCTACTGAGTTATTTGCAGGTAGACAGAGACAATACAAAACTTGTAAAACATGCCGAAATCATAGAAGCGATGTTGGTAAACCAATTGCTGAAGATTTACTCATTACATTAGAAGAAGCATTGAAGATGATTCCTTCTCGTTACGACGATGACAAAATAACCGAAACAAACCGAGATGATGCGTCAGTTGACTATTCGATTACTGCATACATTCACCTCAATCAAGAGATGTTGGACATGGATGATCAGCATTTACTTACGCATATCCGTACCAGCATTGAAGCACGCAATGGATATCATTATTATCATTATTTCATGGCTACTACTCACCTAAAGTTTGGCAGTAAATTTATTTGTTGCTGTTCTCAAGCCTCGAAAAGTCAACAACAAGTTCTAGAAAATCGCCATAGAAGGATACATATATGGATGGAAACATTTAGCTGTAATGGTTACATCAATGGGATGATTGATAGACCTAATAGCTATGTTCGTATCACTATTGAGCATTCTACTGGCCATCGTGCTGCTCCTAGTGCAACAAACAACAACGTGGATCGTGAACTAATTACATATATTAGTGAAAAATGCATTACAATGAGTGCCCAAGACTTGTATTTGGATATTTTGACCATGTATCATAATACAATGGGTACACTCACATAAGACCAAGTTTACTACTGGTGGAATAAATCGTTTGAAAGCCAATATAAACTTCACAGAAATCAGTTCACCTCTACTGAAATGCATTTAGATAGAGCAGCAGCTCGATGTGTTGAAAAAGTAAGTCACCTCTATACTATTGTACCATGGGATATAAGTTCTGAGACTATTTATGGCGAAACAGACATGGTATGATAAATAGAAAACTAGTTTATCAAGTGTTAAATAAATAAATCAGATACTTGGTCATACCCGCCAACAATACTCTACTTTGGGCTTCACTATGCATCATGGAAAGTTACCTCAGTTACCTCAGTTACCCCAGGTGCCTCAGGTAACACATGGTACACAAACATCCATATATGAGCAATTGAGAATGAAATATCAGTTTAGAAGTAGTACAAGAGTAGAGAAACATGTTTTAATTAAAAGTCATGGTAAAAAAAATTCTTTAAACTTTAGCTATATCAGTTTCTACTACTTCTCCTAGACACATGTCAGGATAAATTAAATAAAATCAATTGGTGTGTGCTGATGATTTTAACATTCCAGAATATCCTTTGATATTTTCAACATGTGCAACGATTGTTTTGTCAGCAGGGGTGGTACCATCTGGTCTTCTATACATATGTGGAGTTCCTTTCTTCTTTCTTGATGATGTACCATACTCGTCACAAGTGACACTGCCATATAATTTTACCAGACAAAGTGGATGCTCCTCTACTAAATGACATTGTTAGCATTATATATATATGTACACTAGTATTCAACAATAATATAAAAAATAAACGCGAAAACATACCTCCTTCAAAAATATGGGAAAAATACATGGTAACCTTGCCAAAATATGTGCCAGTTACGCCTCTTATACTTGTTGGAAGGACAAATCTTAATAATGTGTCAAGCTTCTTAGACGCAGATGGGTATTGTTCACAAGTATATATAACGTCATTTACAAACAAACTTCTCCTAATTTTGATATGTTTGCTTAAGGTGCTGTTCATTACGTGGCTATCATTTTGATCAAATTGGTTGTTCCAGTAATTTCTCAAATAACTTTCGATATCAAAGCATTCGTCACCATTTCCAATTACGCTATCACGGGCCTCCCATAGCTCATTACCTGGATAATCCATTATTGTGTATGTATCCCCCTCTGGTTGCTCCTCTGTAACTTCTTCGGATTTATATACTCGCTCAAAATTGCGGGTGAGCAGCTGTCATTTCATAATATTGCCAGCATTAGCTCCAGGTAAGACATGTAATTTTATATGCCTTTTGAAAAAACCTATAAAGGAAAAAAAGTTTAATTATTTGTTCTTTTATTATGTGTCAGCTAAAATTATAAAATAACATACCAATTGCACGTTTGGCGGATCTTGTGCTATATGCACGTAATGGTCCAAGGGCTTCCACAGTCTCATGAATGTGGCGAAGAAGATGGAAGTTCAAGACGTACATGTTAGGTGATACATTTTCCAGCATATGCATATGCCAAATGTGAAAATCGCTATCGTAAATATACTATTGATTAGTGGGACTTTTCATATTCATTGGATGATTAGTAAACGATAGCTTACAATTTTATTTTTGCAATATCTTGCTGAGTAATTTTCCATTTCAAGGCCGTGGAGCAGCCTATCACGAACGTCATGATAGCTTCTACGTGCAGGGCATTGCTACCATATTTCTTGATCAGCTGCTCAAATACTAAAGTAGGCAGTATGAATTGCATAAATACAATCCAATCAGCAGATCGTAAAAGACCTGTCTTCCTGACAACATCTGTTGAAAAATAAAACCGGTATATTAAGTTAAAATTTTATATGTAAATCATAACTTTATCGAATAAATGGATGATATATATTAATACTAACCTCCGAAGCTACCCTTGTATATAGATAATGGTATAGTCGATCCTGATTCAATTATCGCGCTATCAATGCTCAAACAGACCTGTTTAGGTAACTCGGTCGTGCAATTGACGTTTTTGTATTTGCCGGAAATCATCAACCATATTTTCCTGCTGTAATTCGCTCCTATTAAGTGCAACTCATCCAGGCCAAAGAAGGTATGACCGTGGAACGATTGTAATGTAGCAAATTCGGTTGCCTTCTTGATCCCAAATCCCTATTATCAAAAAAAAAGAATAGAATACGACACTATGTAAGATAAAATGGTAACTGTAAAAACAAAAGATGTTGTTGGTTTGACTTATACCTTATCACCATCGATGAATTCATTCATCTCTCTAGGATCGGACATAGTAACAGTTCTATGATAGTAATGCCCTGTCCTATTACCAGAAGGACTGACGTGAGGGATTGTTTTAATCCGGCACTGGCGACAACCATACTGCGAGGTATCACCAGTATGGTGACAGATTTCTTGAACACCAATGATGTCACCACTGGGGAGCATCAAATGGACATTAAACATGAATACACTATCTGGACAAGTGACTCTCATGCTGGCTGCTTCAAGTGTTCGAAGTTCATTCAATAATGGCCTTAGAAAGGTATACAAGTCGCTGTTATGATCACCTGGAATAATTGCAACTTGAAGCATATGTTCTTTTTTATATCTATATATTTAAATAATTGTTAACTACCATATATAATACATCATAGATCGTCTGTTTATTATTATGAAAAAAATAACTATCTTTCGTGAGCTGGCAAATCTAACACAACAACCTATAAAATTGTCATTTTTGAACTGTTACTTCCTTTAAATGCACTAAATCCATTGATAAATAATGAAACGGGAATATCAAGGATGTTAGGGAATAATTCTTGTTTACGATCGCGGAATACTTTTCTATTGAAAATATCCTCTAATGCTCCCTCTTCGGATGGTTCATGGGTTTCCAAAAAAAAGTTATAGGTGTTGTTGTCTGCAACAAATGCTGACAGTTGTTTTGCAAGTGGGAAATATGACATAGTCTTTATAGGTTTTCTATTCTTGAATTGGGGTTTACCACAAGAGCAAGGAGCTTTTGAATCTTCTGGGAAAAGTCGACAACCATCGGGACATATACGGTATTTAGTTTCTTCAAGATTAAACATCTTCTCCAGACGCGATTCACATTTTTTAGGACTATATAAAGGTACTTTGCCTGTTTTTCTTTTAATAACAACTCCTTCATGAATTATATAATTGTGTTATGTATATTTCCTTACCAAAACCCTCTTCACTCTTGATTCGCTTATTCAATAGCTTGATTAAATCTTCACGACCAGCTCTACTGACATTATGCTCTTGTATCCAGCTATAGATCTCGAAGCTTATTTTTTCATGCGTATCCAAAGGTGCTTGACCATATCCAATGTAATCAATGGGGACAGTGGTACATGGTAGCATTTCAAGGGTCTATGGATCGACATAAATTCCATCAGTGTCTCTATACATCTCATTCACATGTTGTTTGGTCTCGAAACGTTCTTCCTGGTCGTCATCATTATTTTCTTCTTCGTTAGTTTTGTAATTGTTGCCAGTGTTATAATCATCATCATTATCTTCTTGTTCAACAGCAGTCGGAGTTGCACTATCGACATCCTCATACATTATTTCTTCGTGGATGACGGCTTCCTCATTACTTTGATTACCATTATTCCTGACTTCTTCACCAACATAGGGCTGTTCCGGGCCACCATAATTATACTCAGTGGTATCCATGTAATCATGAATCGAGGCCTGGCTGTTAGAAACACTTATATGTCTTTGTGTTATCACTGAATAACTTCTACGACGTTGTTCTACACATAAAGCTATATTTTAAGAAGGTAAGTATTTAAAGTAAGTATATGATTACTGATATTAATCTAACATACCACACTAGATAACATGAGCATCAAATTCAGCTTGCTTCTTTGGAAGGGAACAATATGGGCAGCTTTTCGTGTATAATGGAGGCATGGTAAAAAAAATAAAGTAGTGGATAATGAAGCAATGATGACTTGGTGATCCAGCTTTTATAGCAAATTGAAGAAAGTATCAGCAAGGCTATATGAAATGTGTTGAAATCTCAGACTGCAGTAGGTAACATGCCTCATTTTTCTTTTCTTTTTTTTTTATAATCATTTTACTTTTTTTAAAATGAATCCTTCCGATTATCCATTTCCACCACACAATCCCAATCAAGGTATTTACAATATTCTTTGGGACATTCATACTAGAGTCATTAGTATCGAAACTCGACTAACTAATATTGAAAATAACGTAGGTCCTCATCCTGTAGCTGGTTATTCAATTTCAAAACCTGCCACTCAGCAACAACATCAGCCCCATGCTAACCCACATCAGCAACAACAACAACAACAGCAGCAGCCTCAAGAGTCTATTTTCTTGGCACAATAATACCAACAAATAGAGGCTAAGAATAAAGCAGAAGAGGAAAGGGAAATGGTGGCGCATATGTATCAACTTCCTGATGCTGCAAGAGAGCTTGGCAATGCTGATATCATTGCTAAGCCAAAATTTACAGCATCAAAAAAGACAATCATCAAAAATGACATCATTATCTTTTTACATGAGGAAGTAAGAATTTTAGAAGACGATCCTGATTCCATGTATGAGGCGTTCTTGCAAGAATCAAGAGCCCACAGACAAGCTTTAGAAGATGCATGGGATAAGAACTCAAGAGCATTTGTAAAATATGGTTCTATTCCAACAACAATCAAGACTATTGAAGTCAGACAATTCGAAACTAACATCGCCTGCATGTACAAAGTTTAAATTGGTAGATGCAAAAAACACTGAATAGCTGACTATTTTATCCATTCCGTCTACAATTCTATCAAAGGGTAAATTTATATATTTTTATGATACTAATGATAACCTTATAATACATTTATTAATTATATTTATTAGTGATAAAAAAAAGGGAGGCAATAGATCCGCATAACTTGAAATTTTCGCCCAAAAAGAGCTGGGACTGAAAAAAAATGAAAAGTAGATTTCCTTTGTTTTTTCTTTTTTTTTCTTTGTCATCCTTTTATATAAATGTATAAATAAATAAATGAGAATATAGATTAAAGGTATAGTAGAAAAGCTTTATGAGTGATTCAGAGAAGAAATAGTTTTATTTTTGGAGTTAGCAGATTATTCGGTGTAAAAGAAAAAAAAAGAGAAAAAACAAAGGAAAAAAAAAGTTGGCCTTACTAATCTACTTTCATTTTTTTTCAGTCCCAGCTCTTTTTGGGCGAAAATTTCAAGTTATGCCAATAGATCCTCTACTGGTGCAAGCACTCTTTTGTAAGTAAAACAATCTATACTGTTTTATGAATAATATCACTAATTGAAATATATAGAGGTAATATGGGTTTACCTTGCCAAAATAGTCAAGCAACACTACATCACTAAGAATCCTCTTCTTCAATGTAAGCTATGTATTATATTATGTTAAACTATGTAATTTTAATAAGATATTATTTTATAGGACTAGTCTTGTTATGGACAGCACAGACACTGTCACTGACGAACAAAGGTAATTTTATTATCAGAACGAATTTTGACAACAACATATATACCATATTTAGATAAACTAACACATAATATACTAGCCCAAGTCTTTCCCGATCTTACACATCGTCAACACCAATACCAATGCCTTCGTCTTCATCTTTTTCTTCATATCAACAACAAATGCCTCCACCACAACCACAACTACAACCAACTTTGTCCGTTTCCTTCATGTCTACTCTGGATCCCACTTCTCCCCCACCTCAATAAGTAACAAGAGCAAGAAAGCGTTTAGCTTCTCCTTCATCATCTTCACAACCACCCCACACTGCCATCTGAGAAACAATGATCAATAAATTTTTTTACCACTATTTAATAATAATAATAAAATAACAAAAACCATATATCTATAAATAAATATTGAAACTATGATGAATTGATGCTAGGTTATATTTAGGATTATGTTTGGATACACAATTTGCCAAAAAGAGAAAATCCTCAGTGCTGGTCTTAAATTACATCCTGAGGTAACTGAGGTAGCTTCCCATAGTGATGCTGTTGTTCAGAGTAATATGTGAAATAGCAGAAGTTGAAAAGTTCCATGTAGATAGTACCTACAAAACCAATTATACTGGTCATGAGCTTTTTAGTATTGTTGCGTCAGTCAATGGGATCGGGTTCCCGATTACATATTTCTTAGTAAGAATGAACTCAATCAATGAACCCATTAACTCTAATGACCAATCTGATCCAATGAATCATACTACTACAATCAATACCAGCAACTCTCCTACCCTCAACATTGATAAGACACTTACTACCTACGCTCCTACCGCTGAAGAGATACAAGAAGCAACACGATCACAATTAATTGCTGGAATTTTTACTAGGTTGCATAGCTGAGGTTTGAACCCTAGATTCATGTTCATAGACAAAGATGAAGGCCAAATCGTTACAATTAGTCAAGTTTTCGGCGACATTGCTGTGCGACTATGTCTTTGGCATTTAATGCGCACTATTAAGTTACCGCTTGCAAAGCTCAAGCTATCTAATCCACAATATAACATTAATGAAGCTGTAAATCAATTCCCATTCATCAGTCGACAATTTCAGCCAACAGCAGATCAAAATGGAAGAAGATGTGAAAATGCTGGACATAGAGAGGCTATCGTTGTAATGATGCAAAAGCATTACCATTTGCATAGTAACATTCCGATTGAAGGAGATACATATAGCATTTCAAGCATCAAGTAAAATATATTTGATCTTATAGTAATGATTCAAAAACTTAATAAATATATTTAAATTTATATATTATAGAGTATTTTACTTCTATTGAGATCTATAATCGCTGTACGGAAGAAATATATACTTTTTGTGTACAACATCATCTTCAGGATGCTTGAGTGTATCTTTATTCTAGATGGTATCATGATTGGTGGTTAGGGATCTTAGTACAATCCGGATTTATAAACCGATCCATTTTTCATACGGATTGGATCAGATTTGGATTGTGTCTCAACGGATTCGGATCGGATTCGGATCGTAATTCTACAATCCGGATTGTAAACGGATTGACATCAATGGATCCGTCGGATTTTTCTGATCTGTCATTATAATTATAGAGTAATGGATCAAAGTTTTAACAATGCTGTGGTAAGGTATATATATATTCAAATAAAGAAGAGAGTAAGTTTTTGTATATTATTATATACTTGAATAGAGCAGTTGAAAAGAAAAGTAGTAATGGCTTTAATATAGAAAAAAAAATCTGAAAAGAAAGAAAGAAAAATTGAAGATTAAAAAGAGAGATTAATGAACTTAATTACTATTTTTATTAATCTAGTAATGATAAAGAAAATTATGAACTTTTATTTGGTTGTAAACAGTAAACTTATACCTCTTTTTTTTTCAGCAAACCGGAAATTTACTACTTGCCCCCACAAAAAAAAAAGTCCACATCATGTTATATTTCTACCACAAAAACTTATTTGTACTGCACCACCATAACTTTTTTTTTTCTACTATAACTTTCCTACTATAATTTTTTTCCAACTATAACTTTCTTTTCCCATTGTAACTTCTTTTTTCCCATTATAACTTTTTTTCTACTACAACTCATTTTCCCACTATAACTTTTTATTACTACAATTCTTTTTTATTATATAACTTATTTATTTCCTATTATGTTTTTCAAACCAAAATAATAAAATCATCTAAAAACAATGCACCTCTGTTACCAATGTTTTACTTTTCTTAAACGATCTCAAACGACTACCATACACCATCTTGTAAAATACCTTTTCTCATGAAAAAATACTGTGACATCTACTATATAGCCTAAATTTTCATCTAATTGATCCTTTTGCATTACGGATTACGGATTCAATCCGGATTTTTACGAAACGGATTCGGATTGCAATTTTCTAATCCGTGGACAATCCGGATTTCCGAAAATCCGATCCGTTTCAAAACGGATCGGATTCGAAATGGAGCCAATCCGATCCGGATCGGTCTAAGAACCCTATTGGTGGTGGAATACATGGGCCCATAGTACCAGAGTACCCATTCCCATTGGCAAAACAACAATGATGATTGAGTCACGATGGAGAATCCTCAAAAGGGATTTTTTAATTAACAGCAATCGACCACGATTAGACTTTCTTGTGTGGATCATTATTAAAAAGCAGTTAGTTAAAGTGCATCACAATTTTATGTTAAAAGTTGTAAATCGCGCTGAAAAACTAGAATAGGAATTGGAATTTGTTCGTGAGTAGCATATCAAAACTGGTCATAGTGATCTAGGCTCTAATAGCAGAGGGACTTGTGCAGAAAATCCTGATGTGGATCAATTATACTTACCATCATTGGAAAATTGGACGTGTGGTTGTCCTTCTTTTGCCACCAGTCACTTTATGCTTTGCAAGCATCTTATATCACGCTATCGCAATTCCACTCCATTGTTATGTAATGTCTTTGGTACGCATAATTACTTTATATGCCGCCAATCTATTACTCCATATGTGAGGCTTTTGCCGGTATGTTGTAGCGTGCATACCATTACCCAATTTTTTTTTCTCTTTCCTCATATATATTATCTCCAGTATTAGTATAATCCCCATTATAAATAACATTATTATTATTTTTATCTTTTTCATTATCATTGGTATTATTGATTATAGTCACATGTTGTCATCAAATATTCTTATTATAGTATAAAAAAACCCACTGTGCCATTTTATTGGATCTTACTTTTGATTCTTTTCGCAATTGCTACTTTTTACAAGAGCAATTGCAATCTTTTACTAAAGCTATTGATCATTTTCACAAAAGCTATTGACTATTTTTACAAAAGCAAATAGTATAAATACTCGACCTTTTTCACTCTCAAATTTCTTTTCTTCAGTTCTATTTTTCCTTAAGTTTTATCTTTAACTTTATCTTGTCTTTTAAATAAATTATCTTTTATAAATAAATCCTTTCCTTTGATTTTCATTTAGTAATTTTATTAAGTCTTCTCTTTTTGTGGCTTTAGACGTAACATTCCTGAATATTACAACTCCCACATACCATTTATCTATAATTATTAAGTTAATTATAACCTTTACTATATTTCTTAACATACATCATATCAACTTCATATAACGAAGTTCTTTATTACGACAAGTAACGCTTCAATGTATCACATAAAGATAATATACTTTTTGAACTTATCAGAATTTTAATGAACATACTACTATATAGAACCATATATATCCTTTTTCTCTTGTAATACTTCCTGAAGGTGGATTAGAAGTTCCACAAACAACAACACGTCCAACCCATCTAGTATCTCCACAAATAAGACCTGTCACAATGCCAAATCTACCAAATCCACTAATCCCAAGCTCTCCTGCTAGTGTTTCCAACAATGAAGAAGAAGAAGAAGGAGAAAGAGAAGATAATAGTCAATGACCAATAGCAACAACAAATAGAAGCAGAGGAGTCGATTGCTCACCTTTAGGAAGCACTTGCTAATATGTAGCAAGTACTTGGTGGTGCTTATAACAACTATCGTGGTTTATTAGACCAGCATCAATGTGATGTCTTTGATCGTTCAGTCCGTGATAACAAGATCAATGATTACTTTTATCATGTTCATTGGTATTGTGAACAATGATGCCATGATTGGATGTGGTGTGACGATAATCCATATACACGCTACCTCTAAACTACATTTCTAACCATTTTTTTTCATATGTTTAGATTCCTATTTCATTTACTCATCCACTATTCGTATTTTTGTTCAACAAGTGGTAAATATAATCAAACAAGGTAAGGTAAAATAGATAATAGAAATATGGTCTTTTATGAGAATCCATAAACTTATATAAAAGTATATAAAATGATAGTCATTATTAATTAATTGTATTCAAGTCTGTATTTATAATTTTTTGATGCATGGTCTTTTTATTCTACAAATATTACATGTTTCATCAAGGATCCATGTATTTTAAGATTAACTCTAAATTATTAATTTTTACCACCATCCATTATCATTACTTTTATTATTATTATTATTATTATTACGTATTACTTTTTTTATTATTATTTTTTATTATCACTTTTTTATTGTCAGTTTTTTATTGTCAATTTTTTTTTGTTATTACTATTACCATTATCGGAATTTTAAACGCAAAAACATATTTCCTGTTTCTGAGACTCAAATTCCTGGTAAATCGAGAAGGGGCTAGGGAGTGTTAATTATATTTCTTACAATATGAATCCAAATTTTGAAATTAAGACCAGGAAAATGTGAAGTGTAATTTAATATAACTGCTATTTTTATTTTTAACCAGAACAACAATAAGCTGTCACACAAACAGTTCTATTTCTCTATAAATGTAGCTTAGCTATAAATCATTATATTATTACCTTTTTTCTTTATTTTATATTTTTAATTCTTATTCAAAGTTTGACCAGTTTGTAATACTGGTGAGTATTTTTAATATTATAACCCTATCAATTATTATGTCTAAAATATCAAATAAAGATCATTTTAAGTGAATTTATATTTATTATAGGTCATTTTTGGTGCGCAAGGTAGGGGAGGCTTTTACTACAATCATTAAGCCGATAAGATCGAGTAGTATAATGTCTTCACAATCAAGTTATATGCCTCAAAGTGAAAACAAACTCAGTGATAACGAATTGTCCTCATCCTCTGATACAAGTAAAAAAAAACAAGAAAGACATCTATTATAATACCTCCAAAGTTGAAAAGAAGAAGTGAAGCAAAAACAAGGCTTTTGTTATTTGATTCCATCACTGAAGCAAACAATTGGTCTGACTCACAAAGGTTGGCATATGCATTAGCAAATATGCCATCAGAAATAGCGTTCTTCACGGATCAGATCGGATCGGATGATAGGGCTATCCGCATCTGCATCCATATTTGCGGATGCGGATGCGGATACGGATGTTCGGATGCGGATGCGGATGCGGATCGGATGGGTAGATGAAGAACGCTAATCAGAAATGTCTATAGTACATGGTCACTACATAAAGAATACATGACACAGAAACAGTTTTGTCCAGCTTTCAAGGAAAATATTGCAAACAGATTGATCTATCAAAAACTGTTGAGAAGTTATGGTTACTACGTATGGAAAACCCATATTTAAGACTTTATGATTACATACATTGCTTTGATGAACTAAAAATGCATTATGAACGTGGAATTCAAGAAAGGGAAAATGAATTCAAGTCTGAAAATTCAGAATTATCAAAAACACCAGCATTTCTTACTGAACTGTTTATTACTGTAAGTAAATAATTATTTGTGGGAATATTTTAAAATATTATATAACTCTTGAGCATACCACATTTGAAGATATACCTAACGAATCTAAATTCCTTTTTAGGGCATCAGTAAAGCAAAGGATCCTTAATTGGCGCCAATGCTGATGGTAATGGTGTTTTGACACTACACCCTTACTTGAAAGCCTCAAATAGCAAAGGTAGAATACTAGCCTAATTTCAAGTTCGGTCCTTGACTTCATTCTGCTTTTTAGTTTTGCTTACTTTAACCACATCTTCCCATTCTGATGGCTTAGTGCAAATAACACAGGTTCAATGGCATGGTAACAATCTTGGTCAATGGTTGAAATGACAGCCCAGACACAAGTGCTTCACCATATTCCAGCTACAGACATACTCTTAAAGGTGTCCTTTCGTCTATCACTAAAGCCATAGTATTTAGGAGGCATGTTTATAAAAAATAGTAATAAGAATAAGGTGGGAGTCAGCTAAAAGAGTGTTTTTTGCAAAAATGAAAATATATTTAGAGCCTGATTTGGGTACTACAATTTATTCATGGAAATCAGAAAAATATAATATTAGTAGAAGTACACAGTGACTTTTGTACCTTTTGGTTGCCCATTCAGCTTCTCTAATGTCTAACCCTCTGCTGTACATTTCAATAAATTTCCAGGCATGTTGTTTATAATGAATAATATACTGGATTGCACTTCTCTTAGGTAGGTCTTTGATATGATCTTGTAATGACTTGAAAGAATAATTGCATTCTTCCTTTGCAATCTTTTTCACTTCAGCCTATACCCTTTCAATCCAATTGCATTTACAGTAATACTTTGGATAAAGCTTAAAGATCATATGATTATTAGCACATATTTCTTCCAAGAGCGACTTCTGACTTATAAAATCAGGCTGTGATTCTATAAAATGAACAGCATAGCAATTAATGGTACTCTGTCTTTTACAATAACAGTTTAAGCCTTGAGCTGGCCATAGACCTCTTTCACTTAGCACTACTCGCAGGTCACGAGGTATACCATTAGCATCAGCCATAAATTGATCAACCCATGGACTATTCTGGTCATAGTAGCCACTATTGCATGAGATGATCTGTTTTCCACCAGGTTCTATGTTCATTCGATGAGCATTTAAGGCATCATCTGGCATAGCTGAATGATTCGAGCTTTGGTCAAAGCAGAATACACTAGTGCAATTGGAATGAAGAGTATTGAATTCTTTAATTACTGATTGTAGCTACTTTGCCATGTTCTCTTTTTTCTAATAGCCATCATGCTGAGCACCAGGAAGAATCATCTCGCGAGAGAAAAGACCATGGCATGAGCATACAAATGCACTAAACATAATAGCATGGCCTTCACCTTTCTTATGAATGATCGTTTCATTGGTAGCAAGGTACAACATTCGTTTACTATTATTAGTATGAAAATATGTTTCATCATGGGTTACAAGCACTTTTGGCTGATCCTTATAATTATATGTAATTAATGTAATACAATTAGTAATTTTTCTTTTAATTATATGCATTCAACATCTAATGATTTTTTTATTATTATAAATGTACCCAAATTTCCATCCTCAGAGGCTCTTGTGTCTCATCATATTCGTCATATCGCACCATTGTTTTTTTTATAAGCAAGCATTCTATTAGCCCATTCTTTGCAGTACTTGACAACATCTGGTCATTTATGTTCATCAATATAAATTAAATCAGTTTTGCTTCGAAGTTTAAAGCTCTATATTTTCAAATATCATTAAACAGTGAATTCTGAGATTGATTCGACGCACTTGTTCAGTTCTTTTTCATTAATTATAATATCAGTTTCAATGAACTTTCTTAGAAGTCGAATAGTTCCTGATTCTGATCTAATTGATCGAATAAAATGAACACATTTTTTTTTCAAATGCTCATCCCAGAGAACTGATGCTGTTTTGACGTGAATACCTCTTCTTAATGGAGTCAATGCTTTTGTATCAAGGTATTCATTGGCCCATTCATGTATACATTGAGCAAATCGCCCTTTCTACTGCCACATCTATGCTTAGTTGTTCTGAAGCTTCCGTCTTTCCAACTCCATTCAAGACTTTTGTAAAAGAAATAATAAAGAGTAGAAAAACATACTCTTTGCAAGATGCTTAGATTATCAAACTTTGTATAAGGATCAGCATACTTTGTAAGGGCAGTTGCATATTCTTTCATATTATATAGTTGTTGTTGTTCTTTTATTTTTGTTGCTACCTTGACAGTGTCTCTTCGGTGTCCAAGCATTTCATCAATGCAATAGGAGCCAGTAGCCTTTTCGATTTGTTTCTTTTCATGGCTTGTAACTGTATGTGGGTCTTTTTTGCGCTAAATTGTTAGACGTCCTTTTTGGTCAGAACCTGATGTCCAAGTAATAAAGGTACTTAAGCGTGTTTGAACATTGAGTACTTCAGTCTCTGAAAAGTCAAACTCATTTTCGTCTATTTCTTTATTGTTGGTAATATCTTTATTGCTGATGACTTGTTCCTTATTATGAACATCAGACTCGAATGGTTGCATAGTGCGTTCCTGTTCAGTTTATATGCTTTTTTCCCTCTAGTATAATTGGATTTACTAATAGTGTATCTTTTTTTTGGTCTTGCTATTGAAATTAAGTGTGTAATTTTATTGATGTAGGAATATATAATCGAGATTGAATCTAATTTAAGTAAAATGGTGTAAAACTTAAATGCAAAAAATGTTTGTGTTCCTGCTTTAAATGGTAAAACCCTTTAATTTTAACTGTTAATAGCTCTGCAATAAAAGTTCACCTAAAAATAGGGATCTTAGTACAATCCGGATTTATAAACCGATCCGTTTTTCATACGGATTGGATCAGATTTCGATTGTGTCTCAACGGATTTGGATCGGATTTGGATCGTAATTCTACAATCCGGATTGTAAACAGATTGAGATCTATGGATCTGTCAGATTTTTCTGACCCATCATTATATTTATAGAGTAATGGATCAAAGTTTTAACAATGCTGTGGTAAGGTATATATATATTCAAATAAAGAAGAGAGTAAGTTTTGGTATATTATAATATACTTGAATAGAGCAGTTGAAAAGAAAAGTAGTAATGGCTTTAATATAGAAAAAAAAGTATCTGAAAAGAAAAAAACAAAAATTGAAGATTAAAAAGAGAGATTAATGAACTTAATTATTATTTTTATTAATCTAGTAATAATAAAGAGAATTATGAACTTTTATTTGGTTTTAAACAGAGAAGGTAAACTTATACCTCTTTTTTTTTCAGCACACTACTCGCCCCCACAAAAAAAAATCTACATCATGTTATATTTCTACCGCCACCATAACTTTTTTTTTCACTATAAACTTTTTTATCACTATAACTTTTTTTTTCCATACTATAACTTTCCCACTATAATTTTTTTTCAACTATAACTTTCTTTTCCTATTGTAACTTCTTTTTTCCCATTATAACTTTTTATTACTACAATTCTTTTTTTATTATAACTTATTTATTTCCTATTATGTTTTTCAAACCAAAATAATAAAATCATCTAAAAATAATGCACCTCTATTACCAATGTTTTACTTTTCTTAAACGATCTCAAACGACTACCATACACAATCTTGTAAAACACCTTCTCTCATGAAAAAATACTGTGACATCTACTATATAGCCTAAATTTTCATCTAATTGATTCTTTTGCATTACGGATTACGGATTCAATCCAGATTTTTACGAAACTGATTCGGATTGCAATTCTCTAATCCATGGACAATTTGGATTTCAGAAAATCCGATCCGTTTCAAAACGGATCGGATTCGAAATGGTGCCAATCTGATCCGGATCGGTCTACTAAGAATCCTACTGGTGTCAGCAATGAAGAGTAGATCGCTTACAAATAGCAGAACTAGAAATCTACCAGCAGCCACTTCTTGTGCCATCACGTGGACTATTCTTCTTCCTTCTTTGGTGAAAGCATATGTAGAAGGCTATGGCATTCAAGCGCCAAAATCAGAAGAGCTAGCACCTCTCCCTAGTCCTATTTGTTCTTGTGTGGATAAGAGTTTGTATAACGTAACGTGTATTTTCAAGTGTGGTAAGGGAAAGCATTTGAAAACTTCCCAAAAAAGCATTTAATTGAATAAATATTTCTGATATGATTAGGCATTACGAACTATGACATTGTGTATATATTGCACGAAATGCCTGGGATATCGCCTTTCTCTGGTTCTTACATAGAGCCATCTATTCCCAATGACCCCTGAGGTACCTGGAATTGCCATACATGTAAAACAAATGTTTAGTTTGAACAACATGTTTTACAAGTGTGGCATTTCTGTCCATAAGACTGTGCAATGGGCTGAAGATGAGTACGAATAGAAGGTATTGTAAAAGATATTTGTATTATCATCATTTTGCACATGAAAGATAACAAGTAATTTTTTTTAATCTATTAGGCACCTGCTTCATTGAAAGGTCGCCTTAATGAAGCATTGCCAGTATACAACAGGGTGGTTCTTTCTGTATGGAAAGAATTATGTGAAAAATCTGGAGTAGTTATTAGTTGTGCTGGCTGCAGATTTATGGTAATTATCAAAATAAAATATAGTGGTGAAATGATGCTGGAGTGTAATTTTATTAACCATATTGATATAGTCTGGGCCAAAGCCAATTGCTATGGATGGCAATTTTCAGCATCGTCATTTTGCCAGAAATAAAGACTTAGAAGGTGTCGTGTATCCTGGTGATGATGGTGAAAATAATAGCCATTATTGAAGTATCAATCCTGATGAAGCTATTCACTACCCTGGTTCTGTATGTGTTTATTATTTCTTTTAATACAAACTTTTTATATACTTGATTTTGACATGATATTGTATAAGGCATCAGATGGCTGTGAAACATTTAAGTAACGCACTACAAAAACAAGGTGGTCAATCAAAGAAGGTTAATCAAACCGGAATTTTTGGTTGTGCTTGTTCTAGGCATAGATACCCTATGTCACTCATAGACATATATACTCCAGGAGAACAGTTAAGTTTTAAAATAGTATTATTATTGATATTATGCGCATTACTTATGATTTGAATTTATATAGATTCTTGTATGTTCTCACTGGTTTGTTAAAAGTCATCAACAATCAACCATATGGTAGCAACATCATGCTACAATATGATGTTGGATGTAGAATTAAAACTGCATTAAAGAATACTCTGTCACTTGCTTGTATAAAAGATGCTCCAATCGCGGTTGGGGTATGGCATATAACAGGCCATAAGCCATCTTGTCAGGTATAAAAGTACTTTTTTAATTGATTTTGCAAGTTTCTGTCTTACTAAAGCTAACTACCTAACTTTACCATGTTTACTACCTCTTAAACTGTATCATTTATTCATACAAAAAAAAGATCAAGTACCATCCACGACTTGTGAAGCATTTTGGCCTCACAGATGGTGAAACACTAGAAAGAATGTGCAGCTTCCTTTCTTCGATGATCAACATGTGTCGCAACATGTCACCCGTGAATAGGCGGCTTACCTTGACCCTAGCATTGGATGCTTATGCTGCTCAAAGAATGAGTAATATTGGTAAAAATCATAATACTAGCTCATATAAAAAAGGTAATACTGCACTAAACTAACGTATTACGCCCACAAGTCCCCAAACGTCCGCCCACATCCGGTCAGGAAGTAAAATTTCAGGGCTTTTAGACGTGAATAACAGCCTGGTCGAGGGTTGTTATGTACATAATTCATCCTGACGTCCTGTTAGTATTACTGGCTTCTGTTTGAACACAAGTGCTTTTATTTATGCGCATAGAAGAATCGTAATAAATCTTAAAAATGAGAACAGCATTCATGTCATTAATGCCATTGTAATTTTTCATTAATCTATTTAAATCAAATTTGATTTTAACTTTTTATTTTATCATATTTATTGACATCGTAGTAACAAGAGTCTTGTTAAATACACTTCTTTATGCTTTAAGGAGTATTTTGATCGATCTATAGTGAATATGATAAAGATACAACAATGTGATTCTGACATTTGTTCACTTCGACTTTTTTTATATTTCATTTATTGAAAAACAGGGCATATGGTACCATTTTTATCAAAAAAAGACAAAAGTAATATATATGAAAAAAGAAATTTGTTATCAAGAATATTGTGAAGATATTTCATTTTATTAAATAAGGTAGAATGTGATAAGGCAGAAAAAGTTAAGTATATGAGAAGATAATATATATTTTGTAAGAAAAAGAAAAGGTAATTAATAATAATATTGGTCATTTGTCTGTAGAAATAACTATGTGTTTGTGTATGAAATAGGAGCTTTTTCTACATGCTCCCATTTATCTTTGTTCTCTCCCATCCAATGTAACGATCTTTCTTTTACACCTCCAGAATACCATTTAGGTTTCGGATTTTTGCTCTAATATTCAACCATTTTTAAAGCTTCATACACCTGCAACATGTGAAGCTCCATGTACGCTTTAACTCCTTCTATAACTCGTTTTCGACGATTATATTTCTGGCTCTGGTTTTTTCGCCATACCGTTCCTCATTGGTTTTCAAGATCCTTAATAGCAGGACCACCAGATAAGCCATCATGCCATTTGCGCCATAAATCTTGTGTTGTGCATACACCTGAACTCAGTATATAATGCGGTGACTGCTGGGATGGCGTGGTAATGGTAGAAGGTGTAGTAACTAGTTGATGTGGATGTTGAGGTAAATTTACAGAAGGTGTAAGTGTTGAAATGTTGATGGGTGACGGGGTGGCATAGATGACGATAATGGGGTAGCAGAAACAGAACTGTCGTTTAGAGCAGCAGACGAGTTTGGTGCCCACTGAACTGAAATTATAAGACGCCCATTTGCAAGGTCTCCCATAGCCTGGTTAAAAACGTTTACATGTTGTTGAAGCAGCTGATTATTGTGGTTTACTTGCTGCATAACATCGGCATGTGTTTGGCGAATATAGTTGTGTAAATGTGGCATGGCGCTTGATAGCAAAAGGTCCTCTGGTGGTGGGGTGATGGCAATTGATTGTTTAAGGTCATTAGAATAAAAAAGAATGGTAAGTTAGAATTAAGTATTACAAGTTATTTATATATCATACAATAGAAATACAAGACTTACGATTTATATGCCAAGTATTCTAGGTCATTAAAAAGGGGGGCACTACAGATAGAAAGACGTGGATGGCGTTTTATCATCATGACAGAATCTTACAAGAATGTCACTTTAAGTATTTGTAACATTTTTAAGAATCCATCAGCAGCAACACTTTGATCACCTTGGCCTTGATCGATCTTTGTTTGCCACTCTTCAACCCATGGAAAGACTTTTCTTTACAAACTACTATGAGGTGAAACGGAGGCTCGAGGTAAATAAAATGTTTTTCCATTAGCATCAAAAGACGCCATCGCTCGTAACATTCGCCAAGGCAAATTTGTAAGATATGAGCCTTCCATTGAATCGTTCGTCCACCTTCCAGCCCGTCGAATATCTGAAGCACCAGCATCACCCAAATCTGCCATCTTGGCGCCTGATTTTCGACCTGCATGTGTGATTGATAGGGTTCTTAGTAGACCGATCCGGATCGGATTGGCACCATTTCGAATCCGATCCGTTTCAAAACGGATCGGATTTTCAGAAATCCGGATTGTCCACGGATTAGAAAATTGCAATCCGAATCCGTTTCGTGAAAATCCGGATTGAATCCGTAATCCATAATGCAAAAGAATCAATTAGATGAAAGTCTAGGGAGTGCAGTTTTTTTTTTGGTGCAATTTCAGGTTTTTTGGTGCATCGCCACATTTTTTTTTGGTGCATCGCCACAAAAATATTAAACCTCAGACTCCGCTTGTATATTTGTACTATAAAAATAATTTAAGGGTTTTTTTTTTGGTGTTTTTTTTGGTGTTTTTTATTTTTGGGCATTTTTCATGTAAAAATGCATGAACTTTTTTATTTTTGTTATTTCGCGTAGAAAATGTAACAACTTTTTAATATAGTATTACCTAACACACTATGTCCTAACTATAGACAAGCTTATCCATATCTGCATATATGCCTACTTTCACGATACAAAAAATAACCATACTAACCATTTTTCGTAGGCTGTTTACCACTTATAAATCAGTATTGGGATTAATAGAATAATTATTACTGATGGAAAAATAATTTATATACTTAGAAGTATTGACATCTAGCTTCGTATAAGTCTAACCATGATCTGGTGATATTATAATGGGAAATGATGGATTCATATCCAGGGAAAAGCTTTGGCCATATGACCCTATCTACAGCATCATTTTTGATTACAATGAGTTGAATATGGTTGCCTCTTAAGTAAAGTACAATAGGCGTGATGTCAATGATACAGTTACTGGAGTCTTTTTCAGGTTCTCTGAATGGCAAAAATGTGGTTCCATGAAACCCATATGGATGACATGAGTAGACAATAACCGGACGGTTATATGCCTGCGCTAAGACTTGAGGGCAGTCTAACACATCAAACCAATACTCTCTGAGAACATGACCGTCCGGTTGAGAAAGTTTGGCCAACACATATTGGTAGTGTTCTTCCCTACCAAATAAAGGTGTGAAGAAGTCTTTTTCTTTTTCTAAAGTATGCTTCATAGTCGATTTAACAATGCCGTAATGTTCCTCAGCATCATTGACAACAACGGAGGCAGATCTCCAACCACAGTTACCATCACTTTCAGGGTTATAAAAACCCAAAACGTCATCATCATTCAATCGGCATTGGCTAAGAATATCAGCAGATATGCGAGAAAGTCCCAAATACTTAAACATTCTATCATTATGCATAGACCTATTGGATATAATTTATATTGGTTAATAACATTAAATTAAATACTTACTGTGTTATCTATATTCATCTTATCGCACCTGTCAGAATTGCCGTCATCAATCTTCCGTTTTTTGGAAGCTTGTTCTGATGCATTCTGCTTGCTCCTCTTCTTGTTCTCTTTGATACGCTCAGCGTGTTTCGCAGCGCGTTCATGTCGTTCTTCAGCCGCACTCTTCTTTTCTTTCTTCTTTCTTTCTTCTTTCTTCTTTTCTTCGTCTCTCTTTTCTTTCTTCTTCTTTTCTTCATCCTTCTTTCTTTCTTCTTCCTTCTTTCTTTCTTCTTCCTTCTTTCTTTCTTCTCTCTTTTTCTCAAATCCTATCATGACACAATTGTCCCGTTAATAAAAGCAATCAAATATTTACAATTTCAGTCCTCAAACCACAACAGTAATGCATAAATATAGCGTATAAATGTTACCAAGATCAAACAGAGTCATGGTCGTGTCTGGTGCACGACCATCATTCACGAACTTCTTGGTTTCATGGGGTTTGCTGTAAAAAATATAATTGTTATACATATATACACACACATAAAAGTAACATCCATACGAGACTATATAAAAGATAACATGTATATATTTATCTTCAACTCAATAAACTAGTACCTCGTTTTCTTTCTTCTATAATCAGCTCTGCCACCGTTCTTAATATGATCAAAATCCAATTGAATGGAATTAAGATAGACAAATATCTGATACATAGTATCAATTACAGGTTTCTTCGATTCAACAATACGATATAGATCACGATGAAATGCTTCTATACCGTTTGTTGTACGAGTAGGATGTGCCTGTAATTCATCCTTAAGCCATTGTTTAGATCTAAAAATCATTCCAGCAATTTCTTCACGAACCCACCAATTGAGCCACTTTTTAGCATTGGGAAAATCATCCCGGATTTGCTGAACAGCCCGGTCATATGCATTTGATCCAAGAGAATTATACATGATGTCAGTGAGATCAATGAAATCGACATCATACCCTGGTGGCACAACTGCATGGTTGCTGACAATTCTCTGTACGGATTGTTTCCAGTGATGATAACATCCTTTTAACAGGCTTTCAGGCAAAATGTTGCTGGTAGGGAATGCTTCTTGAAAAGCCGTGAGAAAGCCTTGTCTCTGGGCTTGCGAAAAATCCATAACCTAGCATGATTTAATACATCAGCATCACACACTCATTTACTTATCACATATATCGACAAACAACACACACATAATTAACAATTAACAATATCAAGTACATAGATAAAGGTACATCCATTTATTTGCAATATAATATTCTAACTGATAAATATATACTCCTATTTATAATGTCTCCCCCATCAATGCAGTGTATGTATAAAATACATCTGTCCAACTGGTAATGACACTCGCATATATTACAAGTCGTGCATTATAGATATACTATTTATGTTCCTCCCATTTTTCCCATCAAAAAACTCAAACACAATCCTATAACATACCAACCATAAACACAAACTTACCAATCCAGAAAAATTCATATCAATTACTTCATCTGCGTGTCCAAAAACAAAATCAAAAGTCTTGAAAAAAGAGAGAAAGTAGTTTTTGAAATGCATTGTCGACAATCCATCCAACACGCCTTGAAAAATAACACCAAACTTGTCAATTTCTTCAAAATATATATTTGTCGTACAAAGGTAATATCCCTTCGTAAAACAATCATAAGTGACATCAGTAAGCATTGGATGCTTCTTGAAGTCTGCTTTCATAGCAATATCTGGCGCACAGAAAGTAATACACATTTTCCCAGGAGTAATATCAGCAGATTGCAGATAACCTGGGAATTCGTTGGTCAGATCTGCAAGTTCCATATGAGCAGATTCTAACACAGCTTTGGACGATCGTAACTTGTCATTCTTGGCGAGGTATGTACGTTGAAACCGCTTGATCGTACCAAGGTTGCGAAGATTTGGATCGATATCACTAATAGGCCTCGCTGGTTTTTGAACACGTACTGGGCTTGTGCCAACTTTCAAACCGTATGGCTTTTCAACTGGAAATTCCAAAACGCGCTCCTCTACCTTTTCCAAAGTTTCCATTGTGAAATGAAGTGGGATAAATTTGCCGTGTGTGTGCGTCCCTTCATGGTTCATTACACCTATTAAAAATCAAACAATTAGATTGTTATATACATTATTAACATACCATTATTTATACTAATCATCCCACACAGTCTAACAATAATCAATCCCAGCTAATAGCCTCTTTAATCTATAAAAAACAGAGTAAATTCCATAACCCATCTGAAAGTCTATGTTACCGGTCTTGCTTTTAATGTGAAAATGCACTTTTGCATGACATTCAACATAAATTAAAGAGGGCTTGAAGCAACCAGGGCAATTTTCCGTAACCTGCACATCAATCCGTTCCTTGGATGACTTTGGTCTTAGCCAAACATTGCAACTCGTACACTGCACGGCGCCCAAACATTTCTTGTAGTAAGTGGTGTACAGATTTCTTTTATCACGACTTACATGTTCCAATTGCCATCCAATGAACATGTCATGACCTTTTTCGTCAAATGTAATTTCATGATTAACATGACCATCGGGAAATTGAGGAAAAGACATACTTAATAATTGAAGAAGATAAAAGTAGTAAAGTGAAGCAGAGCAACAATGATAATATATTCTGCTAGAATACTTGATACAAAAAGACTGCCTTTCCTTAATATGTGACCTCTTTTCTTGTATTAATCAGTCGCGCTTTTAAATCATCTCTCCTGAAATTGCACCAAAAAAAAAACGCACCCAAGTCTAGGCTATATAGTAGATGTCACAGTATTTTTTCATGAGAGAGGGTGTTTTACAAGATTGTGTCTGGTAGTCGTTTGAGATCGTTTAAGAAAAGTAAAACATTGGTAACAAAGGTGCATTATTTTTAGATGATTTTATTATTTTGGTTTGAAAAACATAATAGGAAATAAATAAGTTATAATAAAAAAAGAATTGTAGTAATAAAAAGTTATAATAATGGGAAAAAAGAAGTTACAATGGAAAAGAAAGTTATAGTTGAAAAAAATTATAGTGGGAAAGTTATAGAAGGAAAAAAAAGTTATAGTGATAAAAAAGTTTATAGTGAAAAAAAAATTATGGTGGTGGTAGAAATATAACATGACGTGGATTTTTTTTTGTGGGGGCGAGTAGTGTGCTGAAATAAAAAAGAGGTATAAGTTTACCTTTTCTGTTTACAACCAAATAAAAGTTCATAATTCTTTTTATAATAATTAAGTTCATTAATCTCTCTTTTTAATCTTCAATGTTTGTTTTTTTCTTTTCAAATATTTTTTTTCTATATTAAAGCCATTACTACTTTTCTTTTCAACGGCTCTATTCAAGTATATAATAGTATACAAAAACTTACTCTCTTCTTTATTTGAATATATATATATACCTTACCACAGCATTGTTAAAACTTTGATCCATTACTCTATAATTATAATGACGGATCAGAAAAATCCGACGGATCCATAGATCTCAATCCGTTTACAATCCAGATTGTAGAATTACGATCCGAATCCGATCCGAATCCGTTGAGACACAATCCGAATCCGATCCAATCCGTATGAAAAACGGATCGGTTTATAAATCCGGATTGTACTAAGATCCCTAGTGATTGATGTGGATTTAATATGGCAGTCATCAAATGCCTTCTTAAATGCTTTGTAATGAGCGTTATGAGAAACGGCCCTTTTCAAATCATTGGTTGCACCGCTCTTGAATAGCTTGATTGTATACCATTCCTTAGGACGTGTCATATCTGGGAATTGCTCACTGCTAATATGCCAGCGATGGAAAAAATATATGCCAAGAGTCATCTAAAGACAAATTTCTACATGTCCACACTGAATAGCGGATGCATGTTCTTGTTTTCCAAATTGATTTGTCTTTCCATGATCTATAAGTAAAATTAAGCATGGGCACTCGACTTCGAGATTTGGACCTTCTCCTTGCAATGGAATGTAATGTACATCAGCCAACTCGATCTCACGAACATTTCCACCACGCATTAAGCCAAGATGAGACGCCAAAAATATTACTGCATTTCGATAATGCTCAGGTCGGTCCTTGGTTAGAAAGTAGTCAACCACCTTTGTCAATTCGTCAGTAGTAGAATACCCATCGAGAATGGAACCAGCGACACGATCTGTGTAGTTTTCCTTTCTTCTTCTTGTTTCTTTTTTTCTTTCATTTTTCAACAATGTCTTTACATCTGGGATTTGTGGATGGTTACTGGGGACATTGAGGTTGAGATGGCATTGATCATAGAGAAGTAGGACCACAGCACTGACATATTGTTCAATGGAGCTGAAACCGATTACATATGCCTCTACTTCTTCTTCAACTGTTGTACTATCGTCATCAATTATTCTTCTTTTTGGGTTTGTTGGACGACATTTTCTTCTGATTACCTTTATGGATGAGAAGATATATAAGTAAAAAGAAATTACAATTTTATTTTTGTTTACTTTTTTAATGCCAGTATTACTTACAGATTCCTCAAAAAAAAATGCAATTTATCACCATCAACTTGATAGCAGGTAGCTAATGGATATCCTTTGTCATCACACCATCTGATGAATTCGTTCATCTTTGGATAGTATGTACGTTTGGTAGCATCAGGTGCAACTTGTTGGGTTGTTCGTTAGGTTCGTCGTCTTGATTCTTGCATTGCTATGTTTAATTGATGTGCAGCATGGCTAGATTGTCTATTGGAACTTCCAGATAGTTGAGATGATGAATCCTCACTAAGATGAGTATATATTTGACAAAGGTAAGGATGATATTTGGCATGGTCAGACATGGTAATAAATAAAAGCTATGTAGGATAGTTGTTGATAGCGCAAAATACGATTAAAATATCTGCTATTTATATTTTTTTTTTCATTTTTAATTCTATATAGTTATCATATGATTATATATTATATACGTTTAATCATCGCTTGGCAAAGATGTTCTATTGAAGCATCATAGCCAAGATAAGTGAAAGTTAACACTTTTTTAGAACACCTTTTTTTTTGCCATAAACTGCAAACCACAACCAGTTCTTGGCATTTATCATATTAGGCATATTGTATATCATATTATATCTTCAATATTATCAATGCTCATGACTTGGCATAGTAGATCTTATTACAAACATTATTTATATCATTAATGCCTAGCACTCTATTTTATTATAGCCTTATTTTCATTAATCTAGACTAGTTATATTCAGCATTTATATATATGATTTACCACAAAATAAAATGACAGTTGTCAGGGAAACATCCATATTTGGAAATAAAATAAACATATATGAATGACTATTTATGATATAATCAATTTATTATCTTAATATTACATGACTAGCGTTTGCCTGCCTCGCTTCGCTTCGGCTGAATGAGCCCCTACGCTTCGCTTTGGGTCATTCAACGGAAAACACGTCGCAAGGGGGGTAAACCCCCCTTGACCCCCCAAAAAGGCGCTTCGCGCCTAGTAGTGACGATGCCCAAGGCTGTATAATTGTTTTGTGGATCCAGTCAAATAAAAAATAAACTGCATTAGTATTGTAATAAGTTGTCTTTAAGATGGGATAGAATTTTATTGATAAAAAAGAAAAAAATATATAAAAGTTATTAAAAGTAAGGTGATTTTACTGAAGTCTTGTGGAAGTAAGGTTATTAAAAGGATGCTGGTTGTTTAAGATAAATTGATCATATATGTAAAGAAGTTATGAAATTGAAGGAGGAGGCGGAAGAGGTGATGGAGAGAATATTTCAGGATATACAACATTTTTTGTAATAGGGCGATCAGCTTGTCTATCCCATTCAGCCATTATATGCAAGTTTCTGTAATCGGTAACGCGTGAAAATGCGACATATAACTGACCATGCGAAAACACTGGATCAGGAAGATAAACACCAACGTGTGTTAATGTTTGACCCTGCGACTTGTTTATACTAAGACAGAAAGCAGGTTTAAGTGGAAATTGTTTCCGAGATATTTCGCATGGTAATCCAGAAGATTGTGAAGAGCTGATAAGCTTAACACGTGGTATATGGACGGGATTGCCAGTATGACTGCCAGTTATAATTTCGGCTTCTATGAGATGTGTATGTAGGTTTCTGCAAATTAGTTTTGTTCCATTACAAAGACCCTCTGCTGGATTCAAGTTACGGAGAAGAATGACAGGTTGGTTGATTTTTAGACGAAGTCGATGAGGTGGGAATCCTATTAAGTTTAAACGAAAAAATAATATAATGATAAAGATATCTGAATAAATAATAAGTAATATATAATATAAATAGAACGCAGTAAATGAACATGTTAGTGTTGGCATGAATTCATAGGGAAGCTCAACAGAAATACTTGTTACCTGAAATAGACAATGTGTTTAAAAATTCAGCAGGGATTTGGTTGGCATATTCTTTGCCAGGGACGGTGTCTGTACTCAAATATTCATGGCATTCGCCTGGAAAACGATCAGTAGCGACATCATTAATGATATCTACTACAGCGTTTTTTGGTGATAATATTGCCCTTTGTGCAAAATATTGTGGGTCGGGTGTTGTATGGCTGTCTAAATTTGGGTAGATTACATCCAAAAGATTATTTATATTTGAACCTCTTATGCACCGTTCGCGATCAAGAAAAATATAATCTGAGTTTGGACGAACTATAAAATGAAAATTAGTATTAAAAGCCATCCTCTTGGGTTTTATTTATATGTATTTTTTTGTTCAAAAGATAAAGTACCTGAAGCCATTTGACCGTCGCCGATTTGAAGTAAATCTCGCGCAAATTGTCGTTGACGTTCGGAATGTTCATTGTTATCGTCAAGGTTTTGTAATCGCATATTGATTGTTAAATGAAAAGTACAAATTGAATTCCATAAAGGCGAACGAACAAAACTTGCATTGACACAGTCACTTCTACTTCCTCTTTTGACAACAGGAAGGGTTTGTCGAAAGTCACCACCAAAAACTATCACTTTGTTACCGAAAAGGGCGTTTTGTAGTGAAGGATCGGTAGCACCCATGATATCCTGAAGTGTACGATTTACAGCCTCAACAGCATGACGATGAATCATTGGCACTTCATCCCAAACAATTAAAGAAGCATCGCAAATGGCTTGCGCCCTTTCACTTTGCAAACTAATTGAACATGTAGATGAATCGTCTAAATTTTCAACAGGAATTTTAAATATTGAGTGTGCTGTTGCACCACGTCGAAGTAACAAAGCAGCAACACCAGTAGAAGCAACAGCAATTGCAGACTTGTTTTGAGAATGAACATGGGCAAGGAGAGTATTATAAAGGAATGTTTTACCACTCCCACCTTGACCATCCAAAAAGAAGGCCCATTGCTCGATAGTAGGATCATCGACAGCAGCTGTTACTACATCGAATACAGCACGTTGATCAGCATTAAGGCTTCTAATAGAATCTTCTGCTACTTGGGCGAGATCTTCAGTGTTTTCAGCTTCTACCTGCTGTGGATGTTCAGGTATTTCATTTTCAAAAGAAGAAAGATCAGGTAGAGGAGGGAGTATTGGGAATTGTGAAAGAGAGCTATTTTGATCGAGAAGAAGATTATTAATATCAGTAATTGCCTGAGCATTACAGCGCGCAACATCAGGTTCCAAATCATTCACACGATATCGATGCTGATAGTCTTCCGAAAGATGGTCGCCATATTTTTGCCACAAAGCACCAGGGTTGGATGGGTTTGCGAATAAAAGTAAAGTAATAAAAAGACGGCGAAGTTGAGGGATGGATGTTACAACCGATATTGCTTCTGCAAGACAAAGATCATATTCTTCATCACTTTCCAACAACAAGCGTGCTGCAGCCGCTTCTTGAAATAATTCATATTCACGACCATTGTAACGCAATAAATCATTATAACTTTGTGCGCCAGGAACATTATGTAGCAAAAGGCGTAAAGAGAATCGTTCCATATCACCAGGCGACACAAATACTACCCGACCAACAGCAGCTTTGGATCGAGTTCGTGGACTCCAATAATTATAGGTACCACTTGTATTCTAAGAATATTGTGATGGTATTTGATGATAGCATAATTCTCGTGCAGTGGGATCAGTGCTTAAAAAATAATAAAGGTAATAGAAGGTGGTGGTGATTAGAAAGAAGTAAGAAAAACGTATATCTTAATAGAACAACAAAGAATTACATACTGATTTAATTCAAAGTATGCCTCCAGGGTCGAGAGTTTTTGTTCTGCACGCTCAATCACTTCTTGTACAGTTTGATTGGGGCGACAGTACACTTTTTTTTCCAGGTAAATGAATAGATAAAGATTGTACAAAGGGTGCTCTTGAATGCAATGAAAACTAAACAAACGCCAAAAAGACTCCAATGCGGATATATACCGAGCGTCTTGATATAAGGTTGTTTCATCAATATCATCTTCATCATCTTCATTATCAACAGTAGCAATAGCAGTAGCGGAACTATCATTATTCTGGCGACGACGCATAGACATTAATGCACGATCATGTCCTTTAAATACATACTTATAGAGATACTTGACAGCACGGACATTATTACATATCTCAACATTTATATGAGAATCATACTTTGTTGTCAAATAAAGATTGTGGGGCACCACCCAGGTATTATCGAGTGCAACTCTATTTCTACTTATTCGTACATCTACTGTTCTGCCATCATTACGTCGTCTATATATTGGATAACCACCTACTTCAGCTTCAGTGGTTTCCTGGGCAAATGCTTTTGGATAATGCTTGGAACAGCGGCCGTTTACCATGCAAGGTGAGTCGGGATACGCCGGACCGCATGGACCATGCATCATATTTCTAGTAACAGTGGCATATGCAGCAGGGTGACGATCAGGGTCAGGTATTTCGGCTGAGACGATGTTATCATAATCGCTGGGACCTGAGGGTTTGCAATCAGAGGATAAAATCAAAAGAATATGACAATGCGGAAGTCCCCGTTTCTGATGCTCCACAACACTGATATGTGCCACACATGTTTCTTAGTTAAGTCATCTATCAATGAATTAAGCTACATAGAAAACAGAAAAGTCAATATCAACGTCAACAAATACTTGTTAAATATAATTATAAAGAGCTTGAAAATAATTATATCAATGAATGACTCGTTCTCAACAAAATAACAAAGAAGTATAGAAAAGGCTCGAAGATATATGTTCAGGAAGCTTTCTGAGAGAAGTAAACTTTCAAATACGTAAACGAATAAAAATCATCATACCTTCATATGGAAAACTCTCGCAGTTAAATCAGGACGATCAACAGCTCTCTGGCCAGGTTTTAACTCACGGGTAATTTCAATCCCGGAGGGGTTGCAGGTGAAGGTGATAAACAGGTCTGGTTTCGAAAAACATCATACAATTGCCATAGCATCTTGGTATCTGCTATTTATGTCTCTGGGACCACCAATAAATGTGGAAGGAAGAAGAACAGACCTTCCAACATTTCGAGCAATTTCACCATCAATAGCATCAACCAAGCCGTCCAACATTTCAGCACGGAGTGATGTTTGATTTCTACGAATGTACTCAAGACGATGCTGTTCTACTTTAACCCACATATCAACGACAAATTGGTGAAATAAACGTTGATAGTATACAATATAGTAGTTATCACGATCGTGGAGTAAATATACATAATAGTGCATAGGTGTTGTATGACCATCATCATCATCATCATCATCATCATCATTAGAAACATTTGCTAATTATAAAACAAATTGTAAGATATGAATTAGCTATACGTATAATATATATATATATATATAAATATAAAAGTTTGTTCTTACATATATTGTTTGGGTGATTATTGGGCAATGGTGCAACCCACCCTTGTTCGCTACGTGGAAATATAAGCACATAATGAGTAGGATCATATAAAGGATGAAACTCATTGATACGCATTAATCCACCACCACGACGTGTTATAACTACATCACGATATGCTCCAACAGAACCATGGTTTGGAAGAATTGCAGCAATTTCAGCAGTAGCTGGCGCTAAATATTGCCCATAATGCCCACGCGAAGGTGTCCGATCGGAGTGGATCACAATGGCAAAACCACTGTCAGGACTTTCTTGGATACGATCGGCTGCCCTTTGATATACTTGGGATAAAGGATTATCACGATTAATCATCGTCTGTAAAGAACGCAAAGTTTCAGGATCCAATCCGTCAAAAAGACCATTTCTCAATTGGATCTGTGATTCAGTATCATGAATATAAAACTGCGCAAATCCAGGTGCTACATTCTCTGCTGGTTGGATTGCCCGTGCAATACTATGACTAATCATACCATTCACTCAAAAAGTATATACACCTTCTCTTTTATTTGCTAATTGAGAATCATACTAACACAAAGAACAATTAAAATTTACAATAATTATATACTTGTGAAGTCCAATTAATTACAATTAATTTTAATATTTTATACGATTATATACCTTGGCTGCAATAGAGGAAAAAGCAAAAGCAGAATTGTAAAGACGTATTTTCTGTCGAAAATTTCTTGCAGTTGCATCTTGATTAATTAAGAGAGAGAGAAGTTCATTTGGAGGTGGAGGTGGCAAGTTAAAAGAAACCTTTCCTTTGTTGCAACAAAAAGTAAATTTAGGCTCAGCAATAGTGCCTGCACTTCTTTCTTTGATCCACATCTTTGCATTACATGATGGGCAGATAACATTCATTTCTCCAAGATCTTGACGACCATTGGGTAAAATATTGGATTGACGACTAACATGGGGAATGTAGTGATCAGGGTGAACTCGAGCAACAAAAGAGGTATGAACTGTAAAAGTATCTATACGTGGTTGCTGTTGTATAGCAGCGGGTCTGTATATACAACAATATTCATATTAAAAACCTTAATTTATAATCTATTTAGACAGATATCAGAGAAAAATGTAGGTAACATAATGAGGTTGTAATGCTGTTGCTGATTGTTCGGCTGCTTGTTGAAAAGCTTCATCATGGGTACGTCGAGTTGGCACAACAGAATCTGGTACAATTGGTTGCTCAGGTACGTTATCAACGTTAATGATAGCGCTCGCTGCATCAACAAAAATCAGAGAGCCAGGATTGGAAGTTCGGAGACGGTTTGGATTGGCTGGACAATCGCGATGAGTTGTTCTAGAATGAGTTGTGCTTCCACATGCATGACAGGTCATTTTTTACAACGTTAAAATCCAGGGGAAAAAAAAGAAACAGGACAAATAAAAAACTTTTGTTCTATGGCCCGATTTTAAAAGATCATCGGGTCAAGTTAAATACAAAAGCCGATGTCCAATGATGATATAGAATATCATAGTTGTGGAAAAGACTTTTTACTATGATAAAAAAACTACAAATATGGATGTGGAGAGACACATGTAATAGATTTTTGCAAAAAAATAAAAATATAATCAAAGACAAACATTGCCTTTCGATTGATGGTAAAATCATTACAATTTCCATAGTAGCAATAGGTCGAAACAAAAACCCTTTCCGCAGACAACTTTTTTATATTAATTTCCAGCAACTAATGTTTTTATATCGGAATAGCTGACAATTATCTTTAAAATACAGTGAGCAAATGAAAAGCAAAAAAATAGGAATTCAAAGGCAGACTATCTTACAAAAAAGGAAATTTTAACGTTCAACTATCTTAATATACTAGTTTTTGGATTCCATGTTTGCTATTGTTGATAATACATCTTTATTATAAGTGTCACTTTGACAGCTCTGATCTCAATAAATAATTTTTTTAGAGGCACTTCCATACAAAAAAAAAAAAAAAACAGCCCTGATCTGCCAAGAGCTTCCGCGCTCCGAGTGGATTGAAAACCTAATTTGGAAATCTATACAATGATTCAAGTCCGCTTATGGCTCAGGACTCGCGTCTGGACTCACAGGGAATTCAGTTTGATATGCTCTACATATTATGTATATGATTAGGCTCGCATATCCAGCATAAACATAAACGCGCTGTAGATATGTTGGACCATGCCATTCTTGCTTTGTACAATGGAGGTTATGTGGGAAACTAGTCCATACTAAAAGAAAGTTGGAACAAGCATGTGGAAAATATAGAAGAAGTTTTTCTGCTGGGACTCCTCATGTCAAAAGAGTGACGTTGTGAGAGAGAGGCTATGTGTAGCTGTAGGGATGTTTAATATCATTGATCAAGCTTTTAAAAATGGCAGTAACGGTAAAACACAGTTCGGGTTTACATATATATTATTAGAAATTACTAATCATTAGTATATTTATATGTAGGCAATAACCATACCCAAAACTTGGCCGCACAAAAAGAAACCGCATATAAACAAATAAAAAAAATGCTTGACATTTACAACAAAATTGCCACACGAAATACCGTCATAGGTAAGAAAGAAATTTAAAATATTAGGCTCAAAATTCACAATATATATATATATATATGTATAGTTTTCGTGGATTATATAGTGATGATGTTAAAGCTATAATAGCGTTAAACAGTGATTTCCGGAACGAATGTAATATGCTTACTACCATGGATAGCAATGCTCCTTATGATGCATATCATGGTTTGCAAAAAAGAGCTATTGAAGAATTTGCGATATTAAAGGTATAATCAGCTTCTAATTCATAGCTACGTTTTTTTCTCAACATACTAATGGGTAATATATAACATTTAATAGGATGAAGCCGCCTCAGTAATAAAGCACAGAAAGGACATTGTCAACAAACTTGAAGTAGTTGTCAATGTACCTTCTCTAAATAGTATCTGAGAGCGAGGCATGACTGTGATGTGGAAGAAGCAGCTGAAAAAAGCAAGAAGGTGGGCTGCTTCATAAGAAGAGAAGCTGTCCGGAATTGCTGATGGATCAAAACCCCCAGTGATTTTTAATACTGAAGAAAATAGAGAGGAGGAGGAAGGGGATGAATCTGATGAACAAGAGGGGAGACAAATCATGCAGAATTTATTGATTTGCTTCCAGAAGATGTGGTGATAGAGAATGATTAGTTGTGGAGGGTGGAGAATCGATGAGGATGCAAATCAAGCATAGATCCTGTCTCTTTTTTATAAAATTATTAAAATAAGTTTTTTTTAGATACTATTCCATATGGTATGCTTATAATTATCAATCACGTTTACCATCACTACGGAACTTTATACGCCGAAATATATGTGACAAAGCAATAAGTGTAAGTGCTCATCTGATACACGTTTGACATGATTATGTGGTTCTATATAATAATATCCACAGTATGGAAGCATGATCGTAATACAATAAAATAGATAATCAGACGATAACAGTTGATGATACACTAAAATAAATAAACAGATGATAAAGTAGGTAACGAGAGAATAATATGGGCGACAAGTTGATATAATGGATTATAAGGTAATAAAATGAAGGACGGTCCAATAAAATAGATAACAACGGACTAGAATGAATGGTAATACAGTAAAGTGGATAATGAAATAGTAAAGCTGATAGAAAAAGAATAAAGCAATCGTTAATAGTTCTTTATAGTATAAAAAGTATTGAAGGTATAATAACAGGTAAGGAAGATAAATGGGGTTTATCAACGAAGACTTTATATTAATCAAGCAAAGGTATCCAAGGTAGTTAAAGCACTGTTGTAATGAATGGCAAAAAAATCCCTGTGCTATTTTGACAGGCTAAAAAACCCCCCACTAAAACACTAATGATCCAACAACCCCATTGCGCAACTAATATTAGGAATTAAAATAAGAAGCATGCTGAAACATTAACTTTTTTTGTTCTATCTAAACTTCAGGGGAGGTATTAGTCAATAAGGGCTTTTAAGAAACTCTTAGTGTAAACAAATTTACACAGAACATTGTATTAAGGCCATATGCAGAACAATCTATGCTATGAATGATGAATGGTCTCCATATTTAGTTGGCAATATTACAGAATTTATTCTTACTAGAAATATAATCAACCCAATTTTTGTCTAGTAATATAAGTAAAGGTACTAGTAGCTTACTTTAGCAAATGGTATTATAAGGTAAACAGATATACAACCTTTTAGACGCCTGACATCAACTAATAGTAGTGCGAAATCCAATAGAAATGTCACTTATTAATAACGTAGTGCGTTAAGATTCTGAACCTTTACGCTATAATGTTTCGAAAAAACAAAATGTAATATTCAAATAGCAATTGTATTACTACTATAAGCTACCACATTATTTACAGGTTAAAATCAGATAAAGATCATCTCAACCTAAGCAACCCTTCTGCTGATTCAAATTGTCAAACTAAATCGAATGATTTCTTTCTTTAAATTATCATCATATTTAAATATAATGATCCCGGAACAAGGTGATTTTCTTATGCTGTCATCTATTTCTGTTGCTCTTTAGCACTCATACATACTACCATCAATTTTATGTGCATGTTACTCATTAAAATAGGATAATCAACTGAAATAAACTTTTTAAAGAAAAGTGTAGTCATTTACGAAATACACAGTAACATCCATCACACAAGATCTTTATAAATATTTGTATTAGATGACTATTCAAAAACATTTACTTTTGTACATTCTAAATTGATAAATGGTTATGGAATATAGCGAAAAGCATATAAACAAGACTCTTTATATAAGTATTAAGAGCAAGATTTTAGTAATAAAATATGTAATGTATTTCGTTCTTCAATGATGAAAAGACCATACTACTATAAAAACAGTATACAACGAATCTATATTTATAATATATACGAACATATTATTATACCTTATAAAGAACTATTTCTCGTCCTTGCATAAGTGTACGCTTAATAGCATAATGTCCCAGGTAACGGAATTTTTTTATTATATACACATTCAAGAGCATAATGTCCCAGGTACCGGGTTTTTTTATTATACATACGTATACACATTTAAGAGCATAATGTCCCAGGTAACGGATTTTTTTTATAAACGAAGGAAATAATCGTTACCTGGGACATTATGCTATTAAATGTATATATAATAAAAAAACCCATTACCTGTGACATTATGCTCTTAAATGTGGATATTGTAACAAAAAAACTCGTTATGTGGAGCATCATCCTGCGGATGAAGTACGTACATATATATTATGCCATGTTATTTAGAACAAAACAGAACAAAGAATATTATCTGTTTATACAATGCTTTATTTTTAATCTTTTTATAAATTGTGATGAATATTGTGAGTAATAGTATAGACGGATCAAATAATATAAATGGCAATCATAGTGTTGATTATAAACAAAAATATAATTTTTTATAATACTAATTTACGATGTAGTACTGGTAGAGGTATTTATGTAAAATCAGTGACTTTAAAAGCAGAAAAATGTTGGGAAAAGAAAACAAGTTGACACAGTCTTATAATACGTATATGATTAATGATTTAAAATTATGCATCATGTTGACTTTACATCAATGCTTTAATAACAAAAAATATTTCTCATTATTATATATATGATGCAGAGCAAGTTTAACCAAGATGCGTTTTCTTTTAATAGCGACATAAAACATCTACAAGTATATTATCAATGTTTTTGTTAGTCATTGCTAAATTGAATGTACTATACAATAAAATATACCTTATTGTAAAGAAAGAAATAAAATAATGGTGTGGTTTTATTATATTAGCTATAAATTGACAGATATCTTTCGCTTCACAAGATTGATACGAGATAATCTATACTAAACAGCTATTGTAATACATAGTACATAATATTATATGCATATATTCTTTATACAATCAATAGACATGATTTTTGTTATTGTTTTCTTGTGTATATTCTATTTAAAATATAACTTATGGAGCACAAGTATATTATAAAAAAGTAAAACAAGCATTATTTTGAGATATCAGTATTAAGCATCTTATATTTCATTTTCTATATTTCATAGAAAGAGTAAGATAAGAGCAATCATCAAAAAGGAAATACACATAAGGCAGTTAAAATAATAGTTAAATAATGGCTCTACTCGTGAACTGAACGCACGCCTCCACGAGAAAAAACAAAAAAAGTCCAAACTCTTAACCAATTCGGCAAAACGAACATGTTTTGTTTTCTCCGTTAATATACTTTTGAGGTACGATGACAAGTTTAAAGTTGCGCTATAATGAATGATTATCAACATTACTACTCACAGTAAATATTATAGTATCATAGCAATGGTACCTGTTGAGTTCACTTAAACTTTATTATAGTTCACATCATATATTATAATACTTATGACTACTTGTACATATATATTCAAATCAGCTAAATACTGGCATAGGTTTTGAGAATTTTTTTTTTTGGTATTCTGTAATATAATTTTTTTTCTTGATTTAACCCCAGATTCTTTTTTTAACCAAGAAAAAAAAGAACATCAGATTATTTTAAACTGTATAGATGGTGTATGTTCTTATTCATTAATTAGTAGTATTTGTATAAAGATATTGCATCACAAAAATAAGAGAATAGAAAAAAATCTTGTTACATTCAAATACATTATTCTTCATCACTTATTATAATGTATTCTATATTACTATTATCACCACTACCAGCATCTAATTCTTCTCTTTCTATTTCAGTAATTTCCTCTATTCTATTTCTCTCAATAGGATGTGAATCCCCACTAATCGTTAGAGCCTCAGTAACCACCTTAAGAACATTAGTAGGGAATGCAGCAGGAGTACGGCTAAAAATACTGTTAGGGTACCATGAATAAACAAGCAGATAGGGAATTATGGTCCTAAGTGCTTTCATTCTTTTTTGTTCAATTATTTCCCCTGCTTTTTTTATGGCTTTTTTTTATCCCCTACACTTGGAAATGCTTCCTGGAAATCACCATGGGAATGCATGTTGACACAATAGCCAAAGACATCTGCAGGTCCATTACCACAATTGTTCATTATTTCTTCAACTTCATATTGAGGCTTGAGCTGAAGTCCTGCTTCCTTGATGATATATTCTACAATGACATAGCGAGGCAGACCTTCACTACTAAGATCATCATAGATATCAAAAAAGAGCGTGTCAATCATTTTTGCAACAACTTCTTTGAACCCCTAATATATCTTGGTTTTCCATTAGCTTCAATGCAATCTCAACTCAACAACTTGTTACCATTGAACACCATTGCAACATTCATTTGACCCGTCAACTTTCCATTAGAGGTACATCTACAGTACTCAACACGTTAATCTTATCTAAATTATGGCATGTACTTCGAGTCATTGGCGCATCAGTAACCAGTTTCACTCACGTCTTAAACAAATCATCTGTCGTTTTATTCTTTATTGTATTTTACCGAAAATATTTTACAACAAACTCTGCCTTCCTCGTCATAAAGGTGGAATCGGTCTTCTCGACCCTTTAATGCAACAGAATGCACTCCAGTTACGATGGCTACAACCCATGTTAACTGAAAACAATTCTTCTCTTCCACAACATATTTTATGCTTAGTTACTTAACTCATCAATACTCACAAATTGATTCCAGATCATAGAATGATCCTTCTTTTTCCTTCTTGCTGTCAGAAATTTATGTACAGCGTTGATTCTCCTATATACCTTGTAACCAGAGCCATTGATCACAGTAACCTGGATTTCAACACAAATATCAACATTTCTTGCACAACAGCACTACACCTACCCCTTACAACTATTTTGGAAACATCTCTTCAGACCCCACCACCATGAAGACCAGGATACAAATATTGTATTGTCAGTGATTTCTATACTTATGATTCCGTACTAAAACACCTACGCATAAAAACCAAAACAAACAATGATATCATAAAACATCTAACACTTTGTAAGCGGCTCGAAGCAGACATACGAAATCAACATTTTAAATTACGACCTTTTTTTAATTAATTATGTCAACCACACAATTATATCTCTTCAACACACCTGCATATTACCAACTATCAACCTTTTACTGTATTAGCCACAACTAACCAATTTCTACAACAATGGACACCAAAAGTGTATAGACAAATAGCCAACCAATCTGAGGCTTCTACACTCATATCACCTAACAAATGGTCTCTTTTCTGGTCAACATCAATGGATCACAAGGCATGAAATATTATGTATCAGACTCTTCATCAGCATCTTCCGACCTCTTCCATCCCCTACAAACCCAAACTACCTTTGTTTCTTCCCCAACCTGCCGACTATGCAACACCACTACAGAAAATAATACTCATTTCATCTTTTTATGTCCTTTAAAACAACAAGTCTGACGACTAGTATGAAACCATTTTTCTTCACGAGATCTATGACCTTCCACTTTCATCCATTTTATTCATACTAGGGATCCCCCTTTATCCATTTTTACATATAAACAATTATTTTATATCTTTTCATGCACTATTCTTTCTATCTGGCGCTCTCATTGAAGCTTTATCTTCAATGATACACCTTTCATTCCCTCAACCTGTGCAATTTCAGCCATCAATTATATTCAAACCCACTTTATATAAATTCTTTTAAAAAAAATGAATACATATGTAATTTTCTTATTAGGAGGCCGCTATTATTCCTCTTCTTTTTGTACGAATAACAGTAATAAAAATTTTGAGGTTAAAACCTCTATACAAAAAAAAAACTTTTTGACGAACTTGCTTCTGTTTTGACAGGTTGATGCAACTGTTGTAGCTCTTGAAGAAGATTTTCAATAATGGCAAGACAATGCTTCCAGTTTTCATGCTGTTGAACAAGGTTTTGTACCTCCTCCATATTACAGTGTTGGAAGTTAAATTTGGCCACCAAAAATGAAAATGAGCCATGATTTTGAAAATGAGCCGCTATTTGAAAATGGGCCAAAATTAAGTCAGCTAACGAAATTGAGCCATCTAATTTTGATATTGAGCCATATCAAATGAATATGAGCTATCAGACAATAAAAATGAATATAATCAAAATGAAACATAATAGTCTTTGTGCTTTATATTTATATGTATTTAAAAAATAATAACTATATAATAAATGTATCTTTTATAATCCTTTTTCACCTGCCAAACAGCGGTCCCAAAAGGTTAATGAATGTTTGATCCAAGCTTGACAATCTTCACGGAAAATGTATTCTGATGCCCTTTTAATGCGATCACTTAATTTAGTATTAAGTCTTACTGAAGCAGGATCTTTGTTAACCACATCTTTAAGTTTTGACCAAAATTCCTCAATAGGGTTCAAAAAAGGTGAGTATGGAGGGAGGTAAATAATCTCAAAACCACGTTCAGTAACCCAATTCTTAACATCAATTGTTTTGTGAATAGCAGCATTATCCATAACAAGATATCGATATGGGAGATCATGGGCTTCAATATTGGTAAGTACTTGTTCAATAAATTCCATAAAATCACTACTAGTTGTCCCTTTTTTAGATGCTGGATCATTGGCTTTTCTTTTTTTGTTTGTTGGTGCACAAGCCTCTCGTCTTGACAATGTAATGACACCATGCGCAGTAATAGCTCCTAATACACTGATATTTGGTCCTTTTGTTTCCGTAGTAATTTTGCATGGTGATCCAACGTCAGACCAACCTTGAGATCGATGCATATTTCTATTGAACCCAGCCTCGTCAATGAAAATACATTCGGAAAAGAAGTTGATTCCAAGTGCTATCCATGATGATACAGATTCATACCGTTGTAATATATTTGCATCATCATCACGAGCAGCAAGTTGACGAACTGTGCGCTTGTAAGTAAGATGACATTTCTTGCGCATATGCTCATTAACAGCACGACTAGTAATATCCAAACCTTTGAAATGCTGACAAAGTAATTTGGTAACATCATTACAACTGATTGTTGGCTGTTCATGAATTTTTTCAAAGATAAAAACTGTATGCTCATCAGTAAGCTTTGATTTAGCACCAGTCTTTTTAGATGAGCCTGGAAATATATCTTCACCATTGTTGTGTGCTTCGTTCCATTGATTAACACGCCTTTTAGCAGTTGAATAAGACCATCCGCAGCGGTGGTTGCTACAAATTGTTAAATTACCCCAATTAATAGTCCGCGTAACAACATCTAACAATCAAATTGGCCAAATTGTGCAGCGGAAGTTGTGACAGAAGTTGTTACAGTCAAATTTCCACCAAAAAAATAAAACAGTTTTTTTGTTTTAAAAAAAATCTCCAATTGACTAAAATGAATGTTACATTGCTTCAAAAACATAAAAGAAGAGTTGAGCTCGATGAACAATTAGAGCAAAACAGCCTTCGCTTACGTCAAAGAATTTCGCGTATACTTGAACGAAACCGGGAAAGAAGAGTCGCTGCTGTTTCTGCACACCAGAAACCAAAACGAAAGATTCTCAATCGCGATCGCGCCATGTTCGAATTGATAGTTATGCAAGACTATTTTTCGCAAGTACCAAGATATGACGCGACGTATTTTCGCTGTCGATTTCGTATGCAGCGTGAGCTTTTTGAGCGTATCGTGAAAGAACTCGAGGCCAAGTACACGTACTTCAAACAAAAGAAGGATGCTGCTGGTAAGACTGGATTCCATCCTTTTATCAAAGGAACCGCTGCCATGCGCATGTTGGCATATGGTGGATCCGCCGATGCTGTTGATGAGTATCTCAAGATAGCGGATTCTACCTCAAGAGAATGTTTGGTAAACTTCTGCCAAGGCATTATCGAATGCTTTGGGGAGGAGTATCTTCGTGAACCAAACGAGGAAGACCTCAAGCAGTTACTGGCTCTTGGAGAAGCCCGTGGGTTTCCAGGCATGCTAGGTTCGCTTGACTGTATGCATTGGCAGTGGAAAAACTGTCCTACTGGTTGGGCTGGGATGTACACTTCTGGTAAAGAAGGTGCACCTACAGTCATTCTTGAAGCTGTCGCCTCCCATGATATGTGGATATGGCATTCTTTCTTCGGTATCCCAGGCTCTTGTAATGACCTCAATGTCTTACACAAATCTCCATTGTTTGACAATGTCATCAATGGCCACTCTCCCGCTGTCAGTTTTACTGTCAACAACAATCAGTATGACAAAGGGTACTACTTGGCAGACGGGATTTACCCAACTTGGGCAACTCTAGTCAAGACAATCAGGCACCCAATCGGTAACAAACATAAGGTATGATATTTTGATTGTAGATCATTTTATTATGAATCATTTTACTGGAGACCATTGTTATATTACATCCATTCTACCAAAAAAAAACTCACTGCTTTATTAATATAGTTGTTTGCTAAAAGGCAAGAGTCTGTACGGAAAGACATTGAACGTTGCTTTGGTGTTTTGCAGCAACGGTTTGCTATCATCCGGGAGCCTGGACGTTCGTGGCATGTATCACACCTCACAAACATCATCAAGGCATGTATTATAATGCATAACATGATTGTCGAGGATGAACGTGATAACTACAGCGTACAGTTTGATTTGGATTATGAGCATTGTTCCTTCAATGTTGCACCCTCGATCCAGCATGGTGGGCAGCCAGAAGAACTTGTGCGTCAGCAACATCAAAGAGCTGTTCATGACAAGAATGTCCACACAAGACTGTTGGATGATTTAGTGGAACATATTTGGCAACGCCATGGAAATGAATAACGCTTCGTTGCTAAAGATACTTACCTATGGTTTAACAGGTTAAACATTAACACCATGGGCAACTTGCGCAGATATCGCAGATTTATCGCAGATATCGAAGTTTATGATTCAAATTTAAAACAGAGATTCCTTATTTAGGATTCCTTATTTAAGACATCCGTGTAACTTAGCTAGACCATTAAAAGCGATTGTATAATGTATATTTATAGATTATTTTTATTAAAAAAAAAAAAAAAACGTTAACGATTGGATGGGGGAGCTCTTGCTTTTCCCTTTTTAGGTCGATGTGATTGGGTGGTGGAGGTGGATGAAGTGGATGATAATGGTGATGGTGCGGGACGAGTGGCAGGAATCATGGAGGGGTGGCGGTTGTCTTGATACAAATCATCTTGTTGTGGTGGTGGTAGTGGTCGGCGTGAGGAAGGAGAGGAGGAGGAGGAGGAGGAGGCAACAGCACGCAGAGAGGAAGGAACGGAAAAGACGACCGGATCCGGGTGTGAAACAGTCGAGCTATAAGCATGATACAGTAATATTAATATATTAGTGGTCCATCACATAATACTATACACTATTCTTATAATCCATTTTCAACTCACCTTGCGCCAGCGGCCTGACTGTGCCCGTCAATGGAGTGATCCCTATGCAATAATTAAATCACTTGTTAGTAAATATAAATCAAAATGTAAAAGTGTATGATACTACAATGAAAACTAGCTTATAAAAGGAAGAATTCTTGTTTTGGTAAATAATAAACAGGATTTTTGGGTGTAAAAAGTTCGTGTACTTACAATGACATGGCATCAGTCGACCGTTGGGACAAGCTTGATCTGCTGCGCATCATGTTCAAATCCATAATCCTAGTATTTTTTTATTAGAATAATGAACAATCTATATGAAATACATAATATTGAACAATATGATATAACAATATATGATACGTACGATGCTTCTCGTCTGTCTTTGTCGTTTCTTCTTTTCCTAAAAATAACATATGAAACCAGTTAGTTAGTACTCAGTTGACGTTCGATTGCTTTATATTCATTTGCATCATTTTTGTTTGTAACTTTTAACCCACATCTCACTGTCAAATGGCACCTTCAAGTAATACTTGGCAATCCAGTCATCCTCGGCGTTCTTGACGGGCATTCCATCTCGGTTTTCCTCGACGAAGGAATAGAACTGTCCGAGGATGTTCTGGAACGCCTTGCAACGCGTAAGGATGCTCCAACCCTTTTTCCTCTGGTCCAAGCAGTCATACGCGTTCATCATAGAATCAGCGACCCTGGTGGCAGAGTCCCTGCAGACGTTATGCGCGAAGACCGCCTTTTCGGAATCCAACGAACAGACGGGACCATAGAACATGTTATAAATATGTTCTCGGGCGACCTTTTTGCCATGCTCCCGTTGTTGTTCAGTTGTTGGCTTAGGAACAATTCCGCCAACAGGAAGTACGTATGGTACGGGGTGGCGATACCGTTCTTGGAGAGGGGAAGGAGGTTGTTGTTGTTGGGGAGGAGAAGAAGGTTGCTGTTGAAGAGGAGAGGGTTGCTGCTGTTGTTGTTGAAGGAGGCCGAGAATTTGCTCCTGGTTGTGCAGCATTTAACGAAGCATTGCCTCAATGCCGCCAACGCGTTGCTCCAGGTGATTAATACGGTTTTCTCCGTTTCGTTGGGAATCACCAATCGCCAAAACTTGCAAATAGATGTCCTCATTAGTTATAGGGACCGGTTGTTGTTGCGTTTGTTGTGTTTGTTGTTGTTGTGTTTGTTGTTGTTGTTGTTGTTGTTGTTGTTGTTGTTGTTGTTGTTGTTGTTGTTGTTGTTGTTGTTGTTGTTGTTGTTGTTGTTGTTGTTGTTGTTGTTGTTGTTGTTGTTGTTGTTGTTGTTGTTGTTGTTGTTGTTGTTGTTGTTGTTGTTGTTGCATTTGTTGTTGTTGCTGATTCATTTTTCCTGATGTCGAACGATAATAGTGAAAATAAAAAAACCACATAACTTCTAAAATAAAAAATGTCACACAAACCGCAGTCCACACTCAGAGATAGCAGTCAAGGCCGCAGCAAAAAGAAATAGCATGAGACTCTAAGCACAGAACAATAACACCATTATACATGCCGCAGTATCAAAGTAACATGGAGAAAGAAAGAGAGAATACCCGAGGATGGCAATATAGATCATGATCGAACAAAAACATAGAAACCGCAGCATATAAAAAAAAGTATGAATATGAAAAGCATGTTCAGAAATTATTAATCTCCATAATTTTTTTTTTACAATGCCCAAGTCCACCTTTATTTACTGCAAAAAATGCTTCCAAGCTGTTGAAAAGACCAAGTATAGAAAACATTACGCTTTGTGTGGTATGACCTAAATTACTATCTTGCAAAAATATTACATGCATTATAAAAATAACCTTTATGAAAAAAATACTGACCTTGTATTATTAACTACCTAGATGGCAGTATTCAAACAGTTTCTCGACCACTAACCCAAGATCGTGAAGCATTAGCTGCTGCTCCTACTCCCTATCAGAATGACCCCATGGCCATGGATCAAGATCATGTATCTTCTATTCTCCCTGCGAATGAATTGGCCAGTGACCATGATATTGATGATATAGAATACGACTTTGGACAAGACGATCAGCCTTATGTTGCCCAAGATCAAGATCAAGATGACGGTGACAATGATAATTATACCGATTCAAGTGATAGTGATGATGATGAAGAAGATTTTGCTATCGTGGATGCATCCAATGTTGACGATCCCATAATCCAACCCACAAACGACTCTACATCAGATCAAGCAGGAACCCAACCAACCAACGAGCAATACATCGATCCTTGGGAAAAGGAAACCCCTCTTGTCACCAATGAACCTATCACTGAAAAAGTCCAAGCAATGCCTCAACTACAAAGTTATGAACAAAAAAGTTATGAGCTTTTCTGTTGGGCACAAAATAACAATGTTAGCCGTGAATCCTATGATGAGCTCATCTCGTTATTTAATAAGTGGATTAATCAAGATGATTTTGGTAAGCATTCAGCTCAAAAAGAGTAATCATTCAACTGTGTGATTAATAACTTACTAATAACTGATAATGTACAAAATCATATTTTAGATAAAAAACCATTGCTCTCGCCTAAAACATCCGAAAACAGATTGGGTAAAATATTCCAACTTGATGAGAGAGTATACCGGATATGCCCAAAACGCTGCCGTTTGTTTCCTCAAGGTTCGAATGATGAGTGTAGCTGTGGTGAACAACAATTCAAGAGTAATGGAAAACCAGTTGAAACCATGTCTTATTTTCCTCTTGCTCGACAGTTGTCAAACCTTATCGCAGATACGGCGACGCGCGAGATGATACAAGATCTTCATGAACCGGAACCTGGACAAATGAACGACATTTTTGATGGATCAGTATACAAGAAATTCAAATCGACAATATTCCAAAATGAACAAGACACCATAGCAATTTCATTGTTTGTCGATGGATTTGCACCATTCAAAGGAGGAGAAGCAAAGATGACAATAGTACATGTCATACTTTTAAGCCTGCCACCAATGGAACGGTAAGATATTATTATTACTACTATCTTTGTTACTATATCTTCAACAATCCATTTACTTATCTTTATTCACAGTTACCGCACAAAAAATATGCTCCAGGTTGCGATTATACCAGGAGATCATAACGGCGATCTGTTTTCGTTTTTGACACCACTATTGAACGAACTCCGTATTCTTGAAGATGGAGGGTTGAAGATCATTTGTGAAGATGGGTCGTTCAACTTTAAAGTACATCTACTACTTGCATCTGGTGATATTATTGGTGTTCAGGAGCTTATGCATCATAAAGGTCATAATTCCGAATATGGTTGCCGTCAATGTCAGATTCAAACAATAAGGGAGATTAGTCCAACTGGTAAAGGATATGGCCGTTATTACACAGGGACAATAAACATGTCTACCCCAAGAAGGGATGAAGAGTTAAAGGATGGCGCTGAGGTATTAAATCAATACTTTTTTTATATTCCGTATCATTATATTCGCTGTATACATTCCACTCATTTTTTAATTGATTTACCTTTAGGATTTTGGTATTGTCAAAAAGAACGAATTTGCAATGTTGAAGTCCTTTCATGGATACTCGTTCTTCGGTCTTGATGAACTTCATTTAATTGGTGCAAATGTTACAAGACGTCTCTGGGACATGATATCGGGTCAATATGGCGATTTAAATACAACCATCAAACTGCGTTCCAGTGCGTGCTCAGCCATTGGTAAAGCGATCAAGGAATCCAATGCAACAATACCATCCGGTATATTTGAAGGGAGCTTCAGAGGTTCGTTTATTTCCTTCTACACTATACCACATTTGAAATATTCTCCAACATTAAGTTAATCCTCATGTCTACTTATACATATATAGATGTATCCCGGAAAGCTGGTCATATGCGTTCTGTTGACTGGATTATGCTTCTCCAATGTATAATCCCTACTTTAATTTTTGAACAGCTTACTGAAACGTATAGTGCCTATTCTGAACAAGTTGAAGCCCTCATGTCACTTGTCATTGGATGTACCTTGGCTCTCCAGTGGAGAATATATGCAAATGATGTGTCCGCCATCCAAAAGTAAGTTTACAAATATGATAAAAGTAAATCAAATAAGAAACAATGTTTTCTAACTTGTAACTCAACTTCAAATAGACACTTGCATATTTGGCATGTGCACATGAAGACTAATATCAGTAGTAATCTATACACTGTTAATTTCCATTATCTTCGGCACGTACATGAGATTATCCAGAAGCTTGGCCCATTACGTGGTTATTCTACACGCTCGGCAGAGCGAGCAATTGGTACGTTATTACAAGTTCACATCAGGTCGGCAACTGCAACTATAAAAATACTAACTCGTTATTATTTAGGTTTTTACAAGAAACATATTAAATCCCGAGTTTTACCTGGGCCAAATGCTAGCAAGATCATCAAGAGACAATTACTCATGCGTAATTTCCAGCGTGTTTTTTTAATGGATGAGTCAGAAACTGTTCTGGAGGATAGTGATGCCTACTCCTTAGATGAGTACCCTGATATCGAGCTTTGGGATTGGAAAGTTATGCGGCTAGAGGACTTTGATTATCTCAACATCGAGCGTTATATAAGATAATACTGGCATAATCAGTTTGACGATGACCGAGCGTTGGGAGCTACTTTAGAACCTGAAATCAAGGTGGGCAAGAACCTGTTCAAAGGCGGCACGAAATTCGTATGTAATGAATTTCCCAGTGCTGCGAAAAAATCAGATACTATAGTCAAAATGCGCCTTCCAATACGAGGTGGTGGTGAAGCTACATTTTTTGGAGAATTAATATTGTTTTTCACCCACCGTTTTAAAGGTATGCTCATGTTTATATTTGCTCATTGTATTATACTATGCCAAATCACTCACCATTTTTTTCCCTCAAAATATTTATAGATGTGCAACCACCAGTTACTCCAGAATTCAACCAAGAAGGCTTTGAGGGTATGAGCCATTAGACGAAGAAATGGATATTGTCGAAAGCGCAGAGACAATGGAAGGTGTTGAGGAGGAGAGCATTGTTGATGAACGCCCATTGTGCTTAGTCAAATTATTTGGTAATCTTAACATGACTGACTATGGCACCGGTGTAAGAAAGAAGAACGGCCTTCCGTATGGACCTCGAGGTGGACCCAATACATCTGACAAGCTGTATGTCATTGATGCTGAGCATATACGGGGTAATGCAGGGTTGTTAAAATCATCTTTGCATGACAACAGATATTATATTATATATCCTGATATGATACCAGGCGACATAACATTAGGCAAAATAAGTGATGTATAGTTTTTTCTTTCTCCGCTTCCTATTTTTTTGTATAAATCCTACATTTCTTGTCTTTCATCCTTATCTTTTTCAGGAATAAACTCATTTTCTAATTCCCATTTTTGTTTTTTGTGTTCAAAATATGTCTGCGATATCCGCGATTTTTCTGCGATATCTGCGACTTTTGCACTGTCTGCTAATTTTACAACTTTTTTTTCATTCTTTTCGGGAATAGTCTCATTTTGTTTCCCATTTTGGTTTTTTGTGTTCAAAATATGTCTGCGATATCCGCGATTTTTCTGCGATATCTGCGACTTTTGCACTGGCTGCTAATTTTACAACTTTTTTTCGTTCTTTTCAGGAATAGTCTCATTTTGTTTCCCATTTTGGTTTTTTGTGTTCAAAATGTGTCTGCGATATCCGCGATTCCTCTGCGATATCTGCGATAATTGCTAATTTTTCCCATGGTGTAATAACAAAAAAAAATTTATTATTCATGCTCACTATCATCCCCTCCTACTTCTACTTCTACTTCTTCTGCTACTTTTCCAAGTATTTTTTGTTTTTCTTTCTCTTCTTCTTCCTCCTTCTTCATTTCTTCTACGATCTTTTTTTGCATCTTCTCATAGTAGTATTTACGATGACCAGAAAGAGTCGCGGGATCAACGCTCATGATTGCATGTGTCATCATCACCTTTTCATTATATGCGTACGCTTTTGATGTCGCAATGCGTTCGTGGTCGATTTCTTGTTGGATGCGCATCATTTCCAGTGACTCCTTATCTGTAGAATCCTCATCTTCTAAAGAACGTTTTCTTTTGGTGGATTTTATGGCCTTGGCTTGATGTTTGCCAATAGGTCTTGGTTGGGTTTCCCCCACCACTTCCACTTTATTGTTCTCCTTGGGGAACCAAGGTTTCCACTTCTCTTCTACCTTAAGTAAATCCCATGCATGTCTTAATCCAAACGTCTTGCCACTATTAGCAGGGCGAAAGTCTACATATCTAGCACAGGTTTGCTCGTACTATTACTTTATTAGTTACTGCTTTATTAATTTAACTTGTCGTTAGGTTTAGATATAAATATGAAAAATTGACTCACCCAATCGTCTTCGTTCTCGCCACTTTTTCTGGCCGCATACACTTTTGCATAACTGGCCGAGAAAAACTGACATTTTGCCGAGATGGAAGTGAATCGTGATTTCAATGAAGAGGGATCACGGTGCAATGGGTTGTCACAATTCTCGACAAATCCTTTCAGAACAGAAGACCATAAGCCTTCTTCAGTCAAGCTGGTGCCTATTGTTGGGTTGGTTGTAACACCCAGGTACGCCTTTACCAAAGCAATGTCTTCGACTTTGCTAAAATCAGGACCTTTTTTCTTGCGTCCATTGTCGATCGCAGGAGTTGTAGGTCGAGTATTGGTAGTAGTGATGGCGTTGCTCATTTTAAAAATATAAAATACAAATAAAAAATCAAGGAAATTTTTTTTTTTTGAAGTCAAGCAGTTGTGATACTTCACAACTTTTATTGAAAAATTTAGAAAGTGTTACGATTAACAACATCGTAACAACTACCGCTGCAGGAGCTGAGTGTTAAACAAGTTGTTAAATTTAACATCACAACTACTGTAACAACCACCGCTGCGGATGGTCTAAGGCAAGGTAACTTTGCGTGCAGCAACACTAATTGACATCCCTTCAAACTCTTGTAATAAATTAATCATCTTTGCGACTTTAATATCATTCTTTGTATTGTATGACCCACGAGGCTGACGTGAAGATGTATCATTACTATTAGTGGGTCCTTTGAGCGCTTTTTCTTTCTTTTTTTTTTCCTCGTCCGTTTTCTGTCTGTAGTTGATCCCTGCAGCACCCTCCCAGTCCATATAGTTTTGGGAAAGTACTATTCTCTCTTCAGAAGTGGTGTTATTAGCATCAGTAGTAATATTATCTGCCATAGTAATAATGAATATAAGATAAGTAGTGATAACAAAAAAAAAGTGCCTTTCTTAAGATAAATCCACTACATATATATATATACATGTATTCGTATTTTTCTTGGCTCAAATTTGAAAATCAGTAGCTTAAATTTGCTTGGCATGGCTCAATTTTTGAGGTCGGTGGCTCAATTCCGTTCAAACAGCTCAATTTGGAAATTATGGCTCATTTATTTTTTGCATGGCCAAATTTAACTTCCAACGCTGTACCTCTAACAGTGGCAAGGTGCAACAAATTAGCACTGCGAGCGATCTGTTGTTAGAAGTAATGAGCTGTTAAAGCAGGATTGAGATAAATACGAGTAGTAAAAAATAGAAAGATGGGACTAAAGTAAAATATAGTTGAGAATCTGTTTATTCCTGAAATAAAATAACTACTCTTTTATATCTTTTCTAAATTATGTAACTATCTTATTTTATCCGATCATGGCTAAACTATGTTTTATACGAATGGATGAGAGGACCTATTATATTTGTTCTATTATAAATATTAATTCTAGATCATTCTCTGAAACCGTTTGTGACAGTTGTTACTAATCTCATTCTTTCTTTGATGTTCCTTTTTTATCCGGATTAATAATAAGAACGAATCAAAGTAAATAATAGTGTATAATTGGTTATATCTTTTATCCTTGACGGAATGATGTTTGACTGATTATTCATGAATGGATGGAATATATGTATTATTATGGTGGTTCACCACAAGGATCACTTCTAGGACCAAGGTCTTCTGGATTAATGCTACCTAAACCATCTTGAACATCAGGGATCCATAGAGCTTCACCCATCATAGTATCATCGGTATGAGCATGTTAAGATTGGTTATTGTTGTTAACAGGACTGTTGTTGTTAACAGGAGATTGTTGGTTGTTGTTGGGGGATGAGTTGTTTGACATTGTATAATAGTTTACAAGAAAAAAATATGGTATTTATGGATCTGAATTTAACAGGAATATAAGGTAAGTATAAATATGATAACAGAATAAATCTTGTGAGAATCTTTCAGGTGTTTTATTATATGAAAATAATATTAAGATAAAAAGATATATGATAATTATTTCTATTACAAGTTTTATATATATATGTTTTAGATGTGTATTTTCCTGTATTTGTAGATAATGTTATATGATGTTAAATGATGTATTATGTGATTATGAATAAATAAATTATTTTTGATTATTATATTTGTACAGTCACCGCTCGCTATAACGATATTCGATATAATGATAGGGTTTTGGGGTTCAAGACAGATTAAGCGGGGAAATATCGTTAATTTTATATAACGATATCCGATAGAGTTTTGGCAAAAATATCGTTATATCGAGCGGACAAATCATATCTTTATTTTTTTAAAAAGGAAATAATACTAGTTTGATGGGCAATTTTTTATGTTTTTACTTTAGTTTTTAAATATTTTTGTGAAGAGTTTGAACATCAAATTTATCTTCAGGCATCGCCTTTTCCAAAAAAAGAAAAGCCAGTGATATGCTGCTTCTTCTTTCTTTTCAAAATCAGATTTTTTTTCTTATACTAACTTTGCAAGTCGAACTTGTTCTTGTCATTTTGAATGTCTTTATAAACAATAGACAGTTTTTTGATGCTGATTATAGAAGTACAACACTCGCATTTTTTTCTTATAAGGGATTGACATTAATTATATGTGATGATATGATTTTAATTCAGTTAGAAGGAATATCTTAAGGAATACTTGAAAATAAACACTGTGCGTACAAAGAAAAAAAGATCTATTTTATTTTTATAGCTTAGTTACAGTACGAATGATATAATGTGATTAGGGTTCTCTTCTTTTTGTAAGATATATACATGTGAGGCCAAGTACATAAGGATAGAATTTTACCCGATCATTGCAGCTCGGATCATGAAATCGATATAACGATAATTCGATATAACGATGCACTTTTGGTCCGACGGGGTGTATCGTTATATCGAGCGGTGACTGTATATTGTATATAAAGTGCTATTGTGGTAGAATTATTATTTGTGTATTTAGAAAGCAACTGATGTAAGATTATTTTAGTGTTTTTTACATATAGTGAAGCGTTCAATCTGTGATTGAAGTGCTTTGTATAAAGATATAAAATAAAGAAGAAATAATACACTATCTTGTTGTATTCAAGTAATAAATTATATAATAAAGAATAGAAATATGGGTTGTGGGAGTTCTTATATTCAGGAATATTACGTCTGAATCCACAAAAGAGAAATCTTATAATGAGTCTAAGACGCTTTATGCTCAAAGGAAACTATTGTCAGGTCAATTATTTAATTATTCAAAGACTAAAATATTTAAAGGTAAAGATAGAACTAAAGAACTGAATTTTATTTAAAATAATTTAGGGGTATTTATACTAATTGCTTCGACAGAAAAGTGTCATTGCTCTGACATAAATGCGTAGTTGCTTCGACATAAATGTGTCGCAGCATGCTCCAATAATATCACATAATTTTGGTACTTTGTGATACTTTATCGGTAATAATAATAATAATAATAATAATAATAATAATAATAATAATAATAATAATAATAATGATAATAGTAATGATAATAATAGTAATGATAATAATAATAATAGTAATAATAATAATAATAATATAATAATAATAATAATAATATAATAATAATAATAACGGCAATATGTTAATATAAAAATGTCTTTAATTTTTATATGTTACAATAGTTTATATTTTAATTATCTGCGATGAAGGATTGACATGTGCTATATGACACACCTAATCGTAAACAAGGTTACGTTCGTATTCTTTGATTATATCTATGAGGTCTCTGGTTCTTTTAAGGAGATTAATCGGATATAGTATGATTTTAAGATTTTTACTGTAATTAATAAATCTGGTTACTTGATACTTTAATATACATATCATAAAGATTATATAAAATTTATATATATTTTTACTTTTAAATTTTAAATTCTACATATAATTATATAAAATAGATTAGCCATTTTAAAATTAAATATTAAAAAACATTGCAGCTATTTATTTTTAAGTTTAGTATATATAATTTTTAAGATTCATATTTCATTTCAACATCATCAATAATATTATTATTTTTATTATAATCCTTATTATTTTTTTAATATATATACATGTTCATATTTTTTACCAGAATATAACATTATTACTATATATGTAATATTATCTTTTTTACTTTAAAATTAACATCTACAATATTAAAGTTGTACTTATTTTGATTAAATAGCTTAGTTGGGACAAAACTTCTTTTGATATCCTTTAAAAAACTTTGATTCAAAAATGGATTCTCTTCCATATTTATTATGTATAATACATTTCTTCTTATTATTAGATATTATATTTAGTTTTTTTATAATTTATATGTAGTACTAGACAATATTTAAATCATTTTTATATTAATTGTTGGAGTAAAATCTAATTTATTAAATAAAGCATTCTTATTTTATTACTCTATATTTTTTGGACATCTTATTATTTTCTATCTTAATTACTTCTAATAGTTTATTCTAAATATCATAATTATAATACTTTTTTCTCCATTAACATTCTAGTAAATAATTATATAAAAGCTTTCTTGCTCTATATTGTGGCTTAATATTGAGTTTATAGCCATTCCAAGTACCTTCAATTGTATTTATACATGCTTTTAAAATAGGATCTTTAAAATATTTCTTATGATTTATAGATTCATGTTAATAACCATTTTTTTTAAGCTTAATATATCCTTTCCAACAATCAGTTATTATTTTGGTATTAGGCCTAACATACTTTTTAATATTTTTTAATAATGTTTCTTCATCACGTTGTTCTACTGGTATTGTAAATACTTTTTTTGTATTTCTTTCTACCCCACCTAATACTCATACTCCGTTAGCTTTATATTTTCCTTTGTTATATTTTCTTTTATTATATAAAGATTCATCAATTTCAACTTCTTTATCTTCTCCTCCAAGTATATCATTTTTTATATTTCTTAATGTATCATTTACTATCAGCTTTTTAAACATGTTATAATAATAGCTAATAGTAACGGCTGTTACATTTAATGAAACGGCAACACTATTTTGAGGTGATTTTTTTAGAAATTCATATAGAATATGTAAAATTTTATGAGTTGGTAAATTTGATTTACAGTCACTGCTCGATATAACGATACACCCCGTCGGACCAAAAGTGCATCGTTATATCGAATTATCGTTATATCGAATTCATGATCCGAGCTGCAATGATCCGGTAAAATTCTATCCTTATGTACTTGGCCTCACATGTATATGTCTTACAAAAAGAAGAGAACCCCAAACACATTATATCATTCGTACTGTAACTAAGCTATAAAAATAAAATAGATCTTTTTTTTTCTTTGTACGTACAGTGTTTATTTTCAAATATTCCTTAACATATTCCTTCTAACTGAATTAAAATCATATCGTCACATATAATTAATGTCAATCCCTTATAAGAAAAAAAATGCGAGTGTTGTACTTCTATAATCAGGATCAAAAAACTGTCTATTGTTTATAAAGACATTCAAAATGACAAGAACAAGTTCGACTTGCAAAGTTAGTATAATAAAAAAAATCTGATTTTGAAAAGAAAGAAGAAGAAGCAGCATATCACTGGCTTTTCTTTTTTTGGAAAAGGCGATGCCTGAAGATAAATTTGATGTTCAAACTCTTCACAAAATATTTAAAAACTAAAGTAAAAACATAAAAAATTGCCCATCAAACTAGTATTATTTCCTTTTAAAAAAAATAAAGATATGATTTGTCCGCTCGATATAACGATATTTTTGCCAAAACTCTATCGGATATCGTTATATAAAATTAACGATATTTCCCCGCTTAATCTGTCTTGAACCCCAAAACCCTATCGTTATATCGAAATATCGTTATATCGAATATCGTTATAGCGAGCGGTGACTGTATAAAATATAGTATTTTTAAATATTGAAACTGATCGTCTACATTGATTTATAAACATTTATAATATTTTAACTTTTTATAATATACCATCTTATTATTACAATGTTCACATTTCTCTATTTTCTGTAATATATTGATATTAAATAAATAATCTATTGCCTTATTTTCATCAACAAAGTATTAATATAAATCTTCAAAAGGTGTTAATAATATATTATAATATTTTCTTTTTATATATACTTTTTCTTGAAAATAATTTGGTTCTTTTTTGTTATTACATTTTTGCATACTTATTTTAAATTTATATTAGAATTCAATTTTGGTATCAAAAGTAAGTAATATATTATCTGAGTTTGAAACATGTCTGGTAAACTATTTAACCAAAAATCTATTACTATATTTCCTTGGTCGCTTTTCTGTGAACCAATTGGTCACTTTTCTGAAAATCAACTGATCAATTTTCTGAACGCCAATTAGTCACTCCTTAAAATAAATTAAAAGTGTGTTTTACTTAGCAAGAAACTTACAAAAAAAAAAACAGTATGAGAAACAAATAGCAATTAAATAGGTTCTTTATTTAAGCATTTATCGAATAAGTTCACGGAATGTTTAATACAGTTTTGAAGATGTTGAAGGGGAACTGCTTCGCAAGACTCAACTATTCTACTAGTCCGAGTTTCTGTGTCCTTTGACGCATGACGTTTAACCTTGGACTTAACAACGGACCAAAAGTCTTCAATAGGGTTAAGTTCTGGTGAATAAGAAGGAAGATAAACTGGAATATAACCACGCTTTTCGATCAAAGGGTTGATCATACTAGGAACATGTATAGGAGCATTATCTATAACAATATGAAATCCCTGCATTTCTGGAAACGTGTCCATAATATCCATTGTGTCAATGATAAAATGCATATAATGCGCACCTGTAGTTCCTTTTGGCATTGATAACTTATTGCTAGGTGCCTTACACTTGGTTGCTCCAGCCACTTTTCTTCTCTTCATATTTCCAGGCTCTCTCATAGACACATTTACGACTCCTAGTCTCCTATAGAAGAAATAGCACCCAACACTGTATGCGACACAGCCTTTCCTGAGGGAGTTTCTACAACAGCAGGTTCACCACATATTGACCAAGCTCTTACGCAGATCATATTGATGTCAAATCCTGTCTCATCTAAAAACACACAATTCTGAAGGTAAACCATCTCTTTCTCTAGCCACTCCTTCACCCAAACAGCCCATTTCTCAATCACAGCAGTGCTATTTCTTGCAGTAGGATGCCTAGAGATTACTTTGATGGAAAAGTTGCATTCATTTTTCATAAATTCCACTACCCTCGATTTTTTTATCTCAAGATTTTCAAAGTTTTGTGTCAGTTCTTTGACGGCATCCTCAATAGTAGCCCTTTTGTTGTCATCAAAAAACTTCACCAAACGATCTTTGTGTCTATCATCTAATTGGCTTACTGGACGAGAGGGAACTAGATTTGTCAACTTATAAGGCACATGTTCTTCAGGGTTCTGCTTCCTTTTTTGCTTCCATTTTCATGCAGTATGTGGGTTGACATTTGCAGCCTCCGCAGCTTGCTTGTTTTTCATGCCTTTTTCGAAAACAAAATAAAGATACAACAATCTATCTTTTTCAGTATAAACATTATACTCGGTATCTCTTTCTTTTCTAACTAATGCCTCCTTCATTCTAACATCAGGAACTTCAATCTCGAGTAATCTTGAATACGTATTGTTTTTAACAAGCTTCTTGAGATCAGTTATTTTCTTTAGATGGAAAGATGGGGATTCGTTGTATGCTGTCACTTCGTTACCCTTATCGTCAAAGATGTTACCTCTTCCATCTTCAGAATAAAAAGTTATGTTAGAATCTATTATGAGTTAATTGAGTAAAAAGCTATGATGCGAAGTTGACATGATCAATTTATTTTAAGGGGTGACCAATTGGTTTTCAGAAAAGTGACCACTTGGCGTTCAGAAAAGTGACCAATTGACGCTGGAAATACAGTATTTTATAATATATGATAAAATACAAATTTTTAATTATCTTGATTTCTAGAAATCGAAAGGATAATCTCTTTCATTGTTGTAGAAGAAGGTGTCTAAGAAAAATTGAAGATTTTTTGAAGGTGTTCTGGACTTTACGAAGTAAACCCTAAACAGCTGGTAAGTTGTTATTAAGACTTAGTTGAATATCTAAAAGATATCAACTTGTCTCCATATTGAGTTTTAATCCTGCTATAACAAGGATGTTCAAAACAATTGCAACATGTTCGTAATGCTGGTCTTTTGTTGTTGATGTCAAAAGAACATTGTCTATATAGGTTAGGTATGAACAAAGGTTAGATGATCTAATAGATGTTTTATGAAACGACTATATGTTGATACAGCATTGGTTAAGCCATATGAGAGAACTAAAAATCTGTGAAGTTTTTCCCATCAGAAAAACTAGTTTTATATGAATTGACCAGATCTATTCTCAGCTGCCAATACCCTGATTTCATGTCGAGTAATGTAAACCATTGTATTCCTGAGAGTTTGTCAATGATGTCCTGTATTCTGTCAAGTGGAACTTGTCTTTTCTACTACTGCATTAAGTCGCTTATAATTCATACAGAAACGTAAACTACCATTTGGCTTCAGTACTAAAATTGGTTGTGAACATCATGGGCTCTTGCATTCCTCGATAACACCATGCTCTTTCATTTGTTCAGTTTCAGCTTTGAGAGCTGCTTTTTCTGCCAGTGAGTGTCGTAGGCTTGGTGTATATATAGGTAATGCGTTGCCTGTATTTATTTTGTGAACAATTGGAACTGTGGTTTCATCATATAAAGATGGATGTTGATGCAAAGTGTTGGAAATTCGTTGTGGTATTTGTTGCTGAATTTGAGTATAGTTTATTAAAAATTGCTGATTTTGGAATTAGGGATCCTCATGGTTCGATTCGGTTCGGTTCCTCAAGAGAACCGAATTGTAAGGAACTGAGAAGAACTGAAGAACCGACGTTTTTTTTAATAAAAAACAGAAATCTTAAAATATAGGCATGATAAGTCTTTATATGCAGCCAACAAGTACAATAAAAAAAAGCAGAAGTAATTTTTTAATTAAATTCCATTTATTATTAAAAAACCTAAACTACTTTTTCTAAAGGGTGATTGGAGGTGATGATCTTCAATTGAGTATTACATGTGGCTCTAATGAAGCGATAATATATAGTAACAGCAAATATTGAATATTTTATTTAAAGTTGCCATACTGCATGGAAGTTAGAAAATTACTGCTGTTACATCCTTAAAATAATTAGCAAAAAGAAATAAGTAAATGAAAGCTGCCTTAAATGAAAGTAAGAAATGTATTGTTGGTAATTTGTAAAAATAAATATCCATCAAAAACAGCCATTGCACTACAGTTTTCCAGGCGACTGAAAATCTATGGTATGAGACTGATTGTCTAAATCTACGGAAAATCTACGATTTTGACAATTTCCTAGATTTTCAGAGACCGCAATTTGAAGAAAAAAAGTGATTTTTCGTAGATTAGCTGTAGATTTTTTAAAGATTTTCCAAAGATTTTCAGACTTTTTCAGTAGATATTCCATAGATTTATATGGCTGTTTTTATTACATAAAATAAAAATAAAATAATTCAATGTGACAAATATGCCCTTATATTGTTCCGAATAATTCAGTATAACTGTTGGATTTATTTATTTATACATGTTTATTACTATATCATATAGCTACTCCTAAAAAAACTACACAGAAAGATCAAATATTTGTACTACAAATTTATGCTGTAACTTTATTACTACTTTTTTCTTTTATACTTCAAATCATGAATCCATTTCCTAGTATTATCATTTGTTTTATTGTTTTTCTTTCTTTTGGAAGGAAACAGTTCTTCCTCGACATACGAACTTTGTCCGGATATGGTACTATCGCTCTGAGACTTCCCCTCTTTACTACTACCTTGTCTCATCCTCTTGGAGAGTCTTGTCGCGCTCCTCTTCTTACCACTCTTTTTATTACTACCCTTACTGTTATCGCTAGTCTTTTTGTTATTAGCCCTTTTTTTCTATTCTTATTGTTTTTCACATTATACTTCGATATTTTAGTATTAACTAAAACACCATCACTGTCGTTATTAGAGCTTGAACTGTTGTAACTAGTGCTGCTACCATCAGAGCTTGAATCAACACTTGTAATGGTATCTGAACTTTATAATCATCATAATCGTAATCGTTAAAGTCTTTATAGTTTTCAACATCGGTGCCACAAACATTATTGTCATGTTCCATTGAATGTGCCGGATCCCGTTCAACTAAGTGGTCTGTTTCATCCCCCCCTCAATTTCTAAATCATTCTGACAAGCTTCCAGGAAAGTGGTATTTGAATGAAATGTATGATTCAAATCGTCAAGTCCAAGATCTGGCTGCATGGTCTCAATTGTTTCTAAGGAACTATGATTGTTTTCATTACTGGCACCAGGGTAATAAAGAGTTAGTAACTAAGCAAAAGAATCTAGGCCATCCCCTTTTTTTTTTTACAAAAAAAAACTACCCATAAAATGTTCTGTAGTTTACCTATTTATTGTTTGCTCTATCAGTGGTTCAAGTCGCCGCCGTTTTTCATAATGATTCTTTTTTACGTGTTCCCATTGTCTAGTTTTTTTTTGCTTCATTGGCTAAGCATTTTCGAAGGTGGGTTATCTTTTTCGTGTCTCTTTTTAAAAATATACCCTTATAAGTGTGACAATAAAATTTCGTACGTGGTGTTTTAGGAATCGTCATCGAAAATTGAATAACAATGCAAAGCTCGGAAAAGAAAGATCTACACTTGAGACACTCAGCGGCCTCAAACACGAAAACGCGAGACTTATTTGTAACCCAGCAGCAGAATAGAAACCAAAGATTTTTCAGAGATTATCAGAGATTATTATAGAAAACATTTTATCAGCCTGTCATGCTTTTTTATATGACAGGAACAGAATAAATAAGCATGATAAACTATTCAGTTTAGAAAATAAAGGTTTTGGGACAAGCTTTAGATAAAAGATTTTTAGAGATTTTTCATAGATTTTCAGAGAAAATAGATTTTTCTAGATGATCCGTAAACTATCCGTGATTTTAATCCTGTAGTGTTGTGTTATTGCTGTTACATCTGTAAAAGTAATTATTTTTTTTAAAAAAAATAGTCAGGTTAATAGAAGTTGGAGGACTACAATTGCTAGATCTATAAAAATAATTGCTGATTAAAAAATAATGAGCATATTAAATAATAAAAGAAAAGAGTACTGTTGTCACATTTGTGAAAGTAATTATGCTAGGTATCTATTTTGGGATTTCCTTTCTAGCCTGCCACAAAAAAACTACTAGTTCTTTTATTTATGATTCTTTTTTCTAATACATATTTAAAAAAACGCATATACTTTTGTTTCTTAATAGTTTATACTTGTTTATACAAAACCAAAGCCTTAAATTCTCAATCTTATACTTTACTTTTGTCATTAATGTTTTTTCCCATCATAATTTGAAAATCTCATGAATTTACCAAATTATAATGTCGGTTCTCAGTTCTTTCCATGTAGAACCGAGACAGTTCCCGTCGGTTTCTTCCATAGAACTGTCTCGACTTTTCTCGGTTCAGTTCCAGCTCGGTTCCGGTTCTTCGGCTCTCATAAGGATCTCTATTTGGGATGATGATGCAGTTGTCTGGATCTAAATAAGGGAATGACTAGGGGCGCGCCAAAAATTCATAGTCAGACGAGGGGCACGCCAATTTTGAACAGGCATTTTAGTAACTTGGCGCGCCCTTCGTCTGCTTAAGTATTTGGTGCGCCCTTCGTCTATTTTACTGCGGCTCCCTTTTTATTTCTTTATTATAGCCGCAGCACTTCTTCATTTAATAAATTACATTAGCTAAATATCATTTATTATATCATTATCATCTGCAGTATTATTATTATCCGCAGTAACATTATTATTCATTATCATCCACAGTAACATTATTAGTTGTTAACATTATATCATATTATTTAAATCCGCAGTAGTTGATAGAAAATATATAAATAGTGGATTATTTTATTAAATAAAAAATACAGTTGACACAATAAACAAAAAATCTTCAAGTATTTTTTATAACTATCCTATTTTTTTATATAAAACTGCTACACATTACCTTTATTATCTACCATCATGAATATTGAACAAATTCTCGACAAAAAAGACTACAAAACATGCAATGAAGCATATGATGTCCTTCAAGAATATGCCTTACAACAAGGGTTTGCAGTTGCGAAAACTGGTGGCAATGATCATTTTTGCAAATTCAAGTGTGTTCACAGTGGTCCAGGTCCAAGAAGAGTTCATCGTAAAAAAGTAGATAATAAAAAAGATAGTAACTTACATACTATAAATATATAACGACAATCAGTCTGCTTTTGAAAAGTATTTCAGTCATTGTATCATATAAATTAAAATATATACTGGATTGTTCTATCTATTTTTTATAGATGACAGTAATAAGAAAGGAGGGATCATACGCAATGATGGTAATGAAGAAAAAAAAATCAAGGATAAGAATGGTATATTGAAGAAGATCCCCGAGCGGAAAACAAGAGAAGGAGAGCATAACTGTGAATGGGTTCTCAGAATAAGCAAGCGTAAAACAAGATGGGCGTTTACTACCAAACTATCCGATATCACTCCCCATAGTCATCCTATGAGCTCAACACCGATCATTTACAGAGAACACCGAGTAGTCTATGGACAAGAACGTCGAAAATTAACAAATCAGTTGAAAGCCGGTATTAAACCTCAACAAATTATCAATGTTCAATCTATGGATGAGCCACCAGTAGTAGTAGCACCGATATCAGTAGTAGAATCAATATCATCAGCAACAATGTCATCATACACACTTCCTCCAGCAACACCTCTCCTTGTACCTACTCGTGTCCCTATGTTATTAGCAATGCCACAGCAGCAAATGCAAAACTCAAACTTAATTCTTCCAAAAGATTTATACAATTTGCAACAAAAAATTCAAGCTGATGATAATAAACGTGGCAACTACGAAGAAATGGCCGAAATTTATAATTTTTTACAAAGCAATGGATATGTTTCTCGGTATAGTACTGATAGTACTAAAACTTATATCAATACAATCTTTGCAACACATCCTATCTCAATTGAACGAGCACGATCATTCCCAGAAGTTGTGGTAATTGATACAACTTACAATGTTAATCATAATGGGATGCCGCTGGTAAATATTATTGGCATTGACAACTTGACTGCTGATCACTATCGTGAGCGTAGTTTGCGCTCATATTATATTGGAAGTGCTGTAGTAGCAAATGAGAAAACGTTGTCATATGTATGGGTGCTACAACAGCTTCGAGATGTAGTGTGGACTGACGAATCTGTATCAAAGCCTGGATTATTTTTAACAGACGACGATGGTGCATTGACAGCTGCACTCCAATTAAAGTTTCCAGGTGTTCCACATGTCCTCTGTAACTGGCATATACGAAACAATTTTTGTAAAAAGGTGTTACAGCATGTTAGTAAGAATGGAGAAAAAGAAGAAGCGCAATATAAGGCGATTATATCTGCAGTTGATGATATGCTATGGAAAAGAAAAACAGAAGAATTCGATGATGCTGTAAAGGAATATAAAGCCAAAGCATTGGAGGCATGTCTTGATGACGAAGAAGGGGCAGCTGATATTATTGGCTATCTTAATAATACGTAAGGATACTACATAATTACTTTATAATGTATATTGCAAGAATAACAAAGTTAAAAGAAAAAAAAAGAAAAAGCGCTCTAATTTTGTTGCTAATATAATAATTCGTATGTTTTTAAATAGTATGCTTCCCTACAAACAGAGATGGGCAGGTCCTTGGGTTGAGTCGCACAAGAACTTTGCAGCATGATCAACTCAAAGAATTGAAGGTTTTCATTCAACCCTAAAAACTATTTTGGAAAGCGCAGGTCGCATGCTACACACATTCAAAAGTTTACATAATTGTCTTCATGGATTCGTATGTATAGTCCAAGAGATCAAATGAATAGAGTAATCCTCACACTGATAACCATTCTAATAAAAAAAATACTGCTCTATTATTTATAGGCTCAAAGAGCGAAAGTCCAGCAGGACTATGAGAACTTGTTTTCTTGGATGATTAAAGATAAAGCGACACCAGGCGATAATCGACTTCACAAGCAAGTAGGACATTTTCATGGTAAAATTTGTCACTTTGCTATCTATATGACAATAAGAGAAATAATTGCTGCCCGACACATGGACCAAGACACCAGCAAATGCGACATCCTTTGTAAGGCTAAAATTAATTTTGACTTGCCTTGTCGACATTTATTATATCGCTTCAATGGCCAACCATTGGATCCAGAGTTGTACAACAAACGATGGTGGTTGGCACCATCAACAGGTATGCACGTCATATTGGTTTATTATTATTATTTAATCTATATATCCAAAATCTAATTAATTTCTTTTATATAGCTCATAATATAAACCTATGGTGATAATTCTATATATTAATAATTACTATAGTTCCGGTGTTAAAAAAGCCATCTATCGAAACAATAGAAGAACAAGTATTTGAAGCGGATGATTTGGAAATTCTCAACCAGTATCAAGAAATGAAAAACAATATTGTTTCAGCATATATACACTATGAGAGTAACCAGCAACGGAAGGAATTGATCGACTGTATTAACTCCAGTTTGGCGAAATTTTCTCCCCCTTCGATCGATAAGCTTTTATTACCCAAGTCTGTTAAACATAAAGGACGTCCGAAAAAGTCCCTTGGATCACGACTGGCTACTGGTTTAGAACATGCTGAAAATAAGGCAAAAGAAGAGAAAAGAAGAAAAAAGAAAATGATAAGCAGGAGCAAGAAAATAAAAAAAAAAAAGAAGAAAAACCCATTATCACCAAGAAGCCAACCTTCGGATCTATACCCAAACAAACGCCCAAAACAAAAGCAGCTGTAAGTTTTATTAAGTTTTGATTATCAAAACACAATACCTGTCATAAAATTATTAATTTCATACTAAATATACAGTAATGTTAATACTAATCACATACATGTCTGTTCACATCTATTAGCAATTTACATCCAGACATCCCACCGGAAAATACTTTGGAAAGAATTGAAATTGTAGATGATGGATGGTGTGGCTTTCGTAGTCTGGCTTATATTATATACAAGAATCAAGAAAAATATATTGAAGTTAAAGAGAAGATGTACGAATACGTTTTACAAAACGCTGATTTATGTCGCACTTACATTTGCCTCGGTTATGACACTATATATGATGACTTATTGGAAAGAATGGCATATGGTGTTGAGCCGAAGTTACCGCAGGGCACATTCTGTAGGCGTCAATATTGGTTTGATGCTGCACAAGACTTTCAAGTAGCAGCAAACACATTTATTAAGCCAATAGCTAGCTATTCCTCGTCTGGTCATTCTTCCCAGTTGTATCTTCCATTTGACCTTCCCCAAGGACAGCCACTCCCTGAAGTGATGCATTTCGTTAATGGTAATCACTTTGAAACAATTAAAACCAAACGAGTTCCCAAAATGGAATGGCCTCCTGTTTGTCCATCATCAATGGTTACTTGGCAAGCTCTTGGTAGAAACATTGACGTGTATAAAGCAGGATGGAAATATATTCATAGAAAGCAATGGCCAGAAGGTGAAAGCTCAAATGCTACCAAAGAACGGCTATTCCATTAGATGGTAATACAACTAGAACAATTGATGAGTTAATCGAAACATTTGACCAATGGTAAAAGAAGAAGAGAGATAAAAAAGAATAACGAAGGTATATAGTATAATTATAAAAAGAGTGCTATGATAATTAAATTATGTCTTTTATTTTTCTTCTAACAACTTAAATATTGATAGGTGTAATCAAATGTCCGTTTTGCTTGGCTCCTTTGAGCACTCCTTCGGTCCTATGACTCAGGCTGTCAAAAAGGAGTATGACGAATACCTGAGCAAAAATGAAGCATTCAAGAATAAATGGCGAAAAAAAAGGAAAATGTTTCTGTTCGTTACCTAGTCGAACTCCTGAACGACGAACTACCATAAATGAAAAACTGAATTTTTTCGGGTACATCGTGTTGAAATTGTTCATAAAAAAGAAGCAAATGAAGCGGGTTACCCAATGGAAATTATTTCAAAGCTTTGCCACAAAGAGTTTTGTCATTTAAAGACTCTTTACTCATGATTGCAAAAGGCACATTAGACAGTTCTTTTCTAAAAGCCGAAATAGAATTCATTAAGCAGAACGGTGTGACAAATCAAGATCAACTTCTGGTCAGTATTGTCGCTTTGATAAAGCATCGGTAATGACATTTTCAAATAAGTATGCACGTAATGAAATTATTTCACATATACTAATAATAGGTACTATATACAATAATATAGGCTGGGTATTACGGGAACGTGGTTCAGCAATAATTCTCAAGGTTTTGCAACACGAGTTCATGTTAACAAAAAAAATAACATTTGAAGACACTAAACCCCTTATGCCGCTACCTTTTCTGCAAAGTGTCCTTGTGCCTGAGGCTTGTGTTCGGTTAATACAACAAGATTACAATGATATTTCTTATAATGATGCAAAAGAAATATTGTTTAACAGTCAAAATTTTGGCTCTAGAGTCCACCACGAGCCAAAAGACGAAGATGAAGACTTGTAAAAGAAATTTCCAAAAATTATCGTTTTTATTTAATATGTTAATTTCAATATTTTATATCATTTGTATTATATATATGTCATTCTTTTTCACATTTTCTATGCCCCGATTTCTTTCTTTTTCTCTACTTATATGACATTTTGTTACTTTGCAATTTGTATAATACAAAGCATTCCTTTATTCTATGATAATCTTTTTTTTCAGCTACTCTTTAGATGATCCCACTTATTTTTTATATTGTAATTTATCTGTCTTTTTCTTGTAATCCTTTTTACGTATTTATAACGTAAAAAAAAAATATTATGATTAATATATGCCCAAATTTAGTACTACTTTTTGATCTTTTCCATACTGCTTCGCTCCTTTGTTATTGGATTTTTTTTATGGTTACAATATATATACGTATTCTTTTTTATATTAGAATTTTTTTGTAATTTTTTGGGTTAAGCAATTTTGAATATATTTTATGGGTAGAAATAGAAAGTAACTATATGTAAGGTTGATATAATACACTAAAAATATTACTAATAATGACTGTTTAGATTGTGAATATATTGGAAAAAGGCAAGTATAACTAAGTAAAATAGACGAAGGGCGCGCCAAATACCCAAAGTAGACGAAGGGCGCGCCAAGTTACTAAAATGCCTGTTCAAAATTGGCGCGCCCCTCGTCTGACTATGAATTTTTGGCGCGCCCCTAGTCATTCCCCTAAATAAACGCCTAAGCCAATAAGCCAATCTATGCTTAAATTACCTTGGTATTTTGTTGTGGAACAAGTCGAAAAGTTGCTTGATATTCTTGTTGGTTCATAATTATTGACGTTATAACTTCTTTACCAAATAATGATTTGGATTTATTACCATATTGAATGTATAAAGGTGGTGCTGGTTTAGTTTTTAATTGTGCTTCTTGTAAAGTGTCTTCATCCATCGATGTTATTTCCACTCCAGTATCGATTAAAGATCCTACCATGATGCAACCTAATTGTATTTGTAAGTGGAAACATAGCGAAGTGTTGCTCGTTTCTTCTGTTTAAACGGATTGTAATGCTGGAAATTTTTTGATTGGCTGTACTGTTTGAGTATTTTGATTTAGATAGTCGAATACTGAAGCTGTTAATGTACCTTGGTCAATGTTTTGTATTTGCTGGCTACTTTGTTGCGCAGTAGATGTTGTTCTGCCATTTGATATGAGAGGTACTGATTGTTGATTATTTTCTTTGTTTTTTCTTTTTCTGCATTCCTTGATCTTGTGTCCTATTTTCTTACAAAAATGACATTTTCTTTCAAATTTTTTTGTTGTATCATAATTGGTGTATTTATATCTTCCTTTTCGTTGTATATTTATTTGTACGTCTTTCATAGGTGTAGCGCTATTAGTAATCTCTTTAGATAATGTCTCTGTAGGTTGGTTGTGTGTTGGTAGTAAAGTTAGTGATGGACCTGGGTAATATCTATTTCTTGTGCAATTTTGTACATGAGCTGTCTTATCTGTTCATTCTATATAAATTGCATATTGGATTGCCTGATCTAATGTAGCTAGTTTATGTTGGGATACTTCTTTTGCTACTTCTTCTCAAATATGATTCTGAAAAAAATAAAGCTTCAGTTCTTCTCTCATTTTGGCATCTATATAGTTTAAAGTAAGTTTTAAACAAGCGCCAAACGACATTATGCTTTCTGATTTTTGTTTTAAGTTTAGTAAGTCAAAAAGAGCCGTAACTGCTGTCTGTTTACCACCACCAAAGTAGTCAATAAAAGCTTTTTTGATCTCAGTAAAATTCTGTTGTTGTTGTTCTGTTAGTGTGTCCCACCAGTATATAGCATCTTGTTGTAAGGCCATCATGGACTCTTTGGCTGCGTCACTTTCATCTCAATCATAATATTGTTTGATTTTTTTGAATTTTAGAAGCCTAGCATGAGCGTCTTCCGATACAGCTCCTTTGAATGTAGGAACATCTACACGTCTTTTTTTTGAGGTAATGTTTTGATCGTTTTGCTGTCTTATAATGTGCTGTCCACTGTTAACTATTTCTTGACTATCTTGATCGTCACGCGCATTTTCCCAAGCCTCGGATAATGATTCCGATGTGTTCAAGTAGATGGGAATTTTTTGTTTGAACGATGAGTAATCCTTTTTCTTTTTTAGTGCAGTCATCAGTGTATTTAGAGCCTTGATTAACTCTTTATGATCTTGTGCTACCAATGAGGTACTTGGCTTCAGATCGTATAATTGCTAAATTTGTGTTACTAGCTGCACTTGATCTAGAATTTTTTTTTCGAGGATTTGAATTAAATCATGTAGTTGCGAAGTAATTGATTCTCGTGCAGTAGGTGTTTGTAATTGTAAATCCATATGTATTTCATGAACATAATGACTGACTTGTTCGACTTCTTCGTGATGTTGCTGCTCTCATTCTAACACTATTTGCTGTTCACGATTGATGTTTCATCCCCATGTGTTGTATCCAATACATATTATTCATAAAGATAATTATTTGTCATCCTAATTATTAAAGTATAGCATATCTTTGATTATGCTCTGCTGACATTTCGTGTATTTCCCTATTTGGACCATGATTTATAAGAACACAGAAGTCCGTCTTCTATAATGATATAAGGTTACAGCTGCATAGATATATCATATCGTCAACCGCTCAAAGTCTAATGTTAATATCATTAATCTTATATTCATAATTCACACGGCCATGACAAATATAAATCTTACATATACACATATCAATATATCCCACTGATAATAAGCTCCATATAAATAGAGATAATATTTGGTGATTATCATTGGGGGCTGGCTTAGGGTCACGACTGAGGTCACCCGCTTAGCGGTGACCCAATCCTGATACGTTCCTTAATGCTGAAATTATTTCTCCATGCGTAAAATAAAATGACGCCACACAGATTACCTTAATTCTGAAATTGTTTCTCTTTTGCATTAAAATAAAACGACAGCCACACCAGTTTTTCTTTTTTCTTTTTCTTTGTTGTTCCTTGTACCAATAAAACAATAGCACATTAGTTTTAGTTTTTCCTAGCACTTGGTACCAATGAAACAATATGTAGCATTTTTATTAGTTTTCTTTTTCTGTTTTTACTTTGTTGTTCCTGGTACCAATAAAACAACAACATCATTAGTTTTTCTTTTACTTTGTTGTTCTTGGTACCAATAAAACAATACGTAGCACATTATGTAATTTTTTTTTACTTGTTCATCATACCAATAAAACAATAGACATAAAACAATAGAAATAACGTAATTTTTTTTACATTGCTCCAGGTACCAATAAAACAAAAGCCCGTCATGTAGTTTTCTTTTTGACTTGAGTATAAATACTTATTCTGTTCATCAGACATTCACTCACTCGTTCACTTACTCATTCGTTTGTTCACTACATCTCTCATTCCTCTTCATTACTATTTCTACTTATATTGAATTATATGTTTGTTTACAATGAATTCTGGACACTCTGCTGCTGCTGGTTTTTCTCAAGGTTATCGAGGTTCTGGTGGAGCCAGTAGTAGTAGTAGTAGTAGTAGTAGTAGTAGTAGTAGTAGTAGTAGTAGTAGTAGTAGTAGTAGTAGTAGTAGTAGTAGTAGTAGTAGTGTTCCACTTCCTTCTCTTCCTCTTTCTTCTCATCTTCCTAACTTTCCTCACGTGCAATATTTTAATCGTACTGTTACTTACGCACATACTGCTGCTGCTGCTGCCCAACAAACATTTCAACTTGCTCAAGAATCCCGCCCTAAAAATATTAAAAGAACCTATGTACCAAAACAAGAAGAATTCCTTGACTGGTGTCACTGTCATTGTCCTGCCGATCACACTCAGCTTTTAATTGATGATGCCAAACTACATCTTTTTTTGGTCGAAGAGGTAAAACATCTAATTTTTATATTTTTTTACATGAGCTTATTTCTGCTATATGCTAACCTTGTGCACTATTAGGTTGTTTTACATAATCGTCAAAGACCTGGAAAAAAAAGAAAAGAACCACCTACATCCATACCCACAAGACCACCACCATCATCTTCTGCTGCTGCTACTGCTCCTGATACCATTGTACCACCACCATCTTCATCATCTTCTTCTGCTGCTCCTACTACTATTACTAGTATTCCACCTCCTGCTGATTCTTCCAAGGAATCTGTTGCTGCTGATGCTGTTGTTGCCACCGAAGCTGTTTTATCTGTTGCCAATGTCCAAGTTGGGCTTGCCACCGTACTTGCATATACTTCTGCAATCGTCGACCTTCATAAGCAACAAATGCATGTGGATGGAAATTTCCACAGACAGCATCCTCGAGGACCCTATGTCCAGGCTCTCTTGGATCGACTTCGACAAGAAGATGCGACATGTAAACGTGACCAAATGGAGGATAGAGGCGCAGGAACTGTAGTGGATGGATACTCAACAACTGCTGAGATGAAGAATGTTGTTGATTATTATTTTGACAAGAACACCCAGGAAGGCCTAAGAAACTGTACTGCCTTTTTGTTACAACACTTTGGTCTTTTACATGGTGAGAGTATCTGTATGATGGAATTTGCTGATTTGCAATCAATGCTGCTCGAACATGAAGGTGTAACCGAATGCTATGTATTGGTTATAGTTTTATTACAAGAAAAAACAAACCAGGAAGGCCGTGTGGAATTTGCTGCATGTATCCGAAACCGAAATGTTGAGATATGTCCTCAAATGGCCCTTTCTTTTTATTTATTCCATCATTGGCACATTCAAAGCGAACCGTTTCCTAGTTTGAACCAAAACAAGGATTGGTATCAGCTCAAGCTCATCAAGTCTGCAGACCCAATGGTTGAACTATCTTATTCCCAACACCTTGATGCTGTATCTTCTGCGTTCAAAGATATTGGATTACATTCAAAGGCAAAAACACATGCAATGCGTGGATCAGGAGCACGTATGGCAGAACAGTTAGGAACAAGCGAATCGTCTATTCAACGGTTTGGCAGATGGAATAGTAATGCATTATCCAAGAAATATTTAACCAATGTACCAAGAGAAGCATTACAAATTTTGGTGGGTTTTACGGCAGAAGCAGGCCAATTTTATTTATCTCGTGCAGCTGTGATCTCCCCACCTGAATTGTGTCGAAAGGTTTTTCCTTGGGTTGATGTTTGGAGATAGCGTTTAGACAATAGTGATGTTGAACAATCGTCACTCGTGGCTGATGGTTTTTTGAAGTTGCTCGAGCAGTTGCACATTGTATTATTGGAGGATTCAGTCTTGATGCGTGAACGTTTTCCATATCATTGTCTTTGGCAAGATCCCTTATTTCAGGATGAATTGTATTTAGAATTTGAACGGTATGTATTTGTATGACCATAACTAAAGTGATTTTTTGACTAACTATCCAACTATCAAAACCTTTATAGTGAGCTGAATCTTGCTTTGGAAAACGATTTTGAACCCGCCAACTTATTACTACAGAGGGCTGTTCCTGTTCTGGAAAATAAAGTATCAGTCTTACAGCAGCAACTCAGTCTCTCAAATCAAAATTAGACCGCCTTACCTCATCCATCACTGGTTTATTAAGCAATATTCAACCGATTGTCGAAAGCACCCAACAAGCCGATCAACTTGAACATTTCATGCAGCAGTGGAATAATATGTTTTTGAAGTTAAATGATGTTATGTCCGGTCATACACTAATGAACTTATCTGTCTCTTTAAATCCACAACAGCAACAAGAACACGCTGGCTTTTCGACACAATCATCATCATCATCGTTACCACCACAGCAACAGCAGCAACAGCTAGCAGTAACAATCACACCAGCAATACGCTCTCAAACTCCACTGCCACCATCATCAACAATGTCTCGTCCTCTGCCTCAAACATCAATGTCTTCTCCTCCACCTCCAACATATAAAATGTCACCAAATGTTTTTATGATGAAAGATCTGTGGCATGAGTTTTTTGATGGTTTGCTGAATGCTTTTTCACGCGGGCCTAAAGTGGATGAATTAGAGAAGAAGTACGGGAAGAAATGGCATATGTCGGATGGAGCTAGCCAGTTTTTTAATCATTGAAACCGTATCATTAAGCAGATTCAAAGTAAAATACCACTTGATACTCCTGAAGAAGATCGTGACACTGTTGATAGAGACCTTGCTGCGCGATATGATTCAAAAATGAAAAGTGAAAGTCGATCATTGGATTGGATCGCCAAGAATTATAAAGAATTTTTCGATGGTACTCTTCCTCCTCTATTACCATAATGGTTTATTTGACTCATCCTCCTTTTCTCTTCTTTCTATTTCTGTCTCACTGCCACTTGTTGCACCCGGTCTATTTGCTAATTTGGCTTGTTCCTTGTGCTCTTTTTGTTGGTCTTTTTTTTCTTACTTCTGACTATCACACACACACACACACTTTGTAGAATTTTTATAGTTTATGAGACTTTTTATGATTACTTTTTATACTCACTTTTTTATATACAATTTTTATATACAATTTTTTCATATTTTTTTTTTACATTCACTTTTTATTTTCACTTTTAATAAACTATAAATTCAATCATGTTGCTGCTTATCAGCATATTTTAATTATTTATGACTTATTGTAGTACTCTTTGACAAATAAAGAATAGAATTTAAATAGCTTGTGGCATAATTATATCATTTCTCAATGCTTGAATAAAAAAAAAGCACATTGTAAAAAGTCTGGTTATTACTTTGTAATTGTTTATTGTCCAATATATATGAAGGTGATTTCATCGCTGGTCATAGGTGAGTTAACCTTTTAGTTTCAAAATTACGTATATCCATAACCCTTGTATAATTTATAATAAATAGTTTTATTCTGTGAAACTATTATATACTCAATATGTATATTATAAACATATATTTATAGCATACGTACTTTACTATCTTATACATATATTGAGTATATAATAGTTTCAGAATAAAACTATTTATTATAAATTATACAAGGGTTATGGATATACGTAATTTTGAAACTAAAAGGCTAACTCACCTATGACCAGCGATGAAATCACCTTCATATATATTGGACAATAAACAATTACAAAGTAATAACTAGACTTTTTACAATGTGATTTTTTTATTCAAGCATTGAGAAATGATATAATTATGCCACAAGCTATTCAAATCCTATTCTTTATTTGCCAAAGAGTACTACAATAAGTCATAAATAATTAAAATATGCTGATAAGCAGCAACATGATTGAATTTATAGTTTATTAAAAGTGAAAATAAAAAGTGAATGTAAAAAAAAATATGAAAAAATTGTATATAAAAAAGTGAGTATAAAAAAGTAATCATAAAAAGTCTCGTAAACTATAAAAATTCTACGAAGTGTGTGTGTGTGTGTGTGATAGTCAGAAGTAAGAAAAAAAAGGCCAACAAAAAGAGCACAAGGAACGAGCCAAATTAGCAAATAGACCGGGTGCAACAAGTGGCAGTGAGACAGAAATAGAAGAAAGAGAAAAGGAGGATGAGTCAAATAAACCATTATGGTAATGGAGGAGGAAGAGTACCGTCGAAAAATTCTTTATAATTCTTGGCGATCCAATCCAATGATCGACTTTCACTTTTCATTTTTAAATCATATCGCGCAGCAAGGTCTCTACCAACAGTGTCACGATCTTCTTCAGGAGTATCAAGTGGTATTTTACTTTGAATCTGCTTAATAATACGGTTTCGACGATTAAAAAACTGGCTAGCTCCATCCGACATGCGCCATTTCTTCCCATACTTCTTCTCTAATTCATCCACTTTAGGCCCGCGTGAAAAAGCATTTGGCAAACCATCAAAAAACTCACGCCACAGATCTTTCATCATAAAAACATTTGGTGACATTTTATATGTTGGAGGTGGAGGAGAAGACATAGATGTTTGAGGCGGAGGAGAAGACATTGTTGATGATGGTGGTGGTGGAGTTTGAGAGCGTATTGCTGGTGTGATTGTTGCTGCTAGCTGTTGCTGTTGTTGCTGTGGTGGTAACGATGATGATGATGATGATGATGATGATTGTGTCGAAAAGCCAGCGTGTTCTTGTTGTTGTTGTGGATTTAAAGAGACGGATAAGTTCATTGGTGTACGACCGGAAATAACATCATTTAACTTCAAAAACATATTATTCCACTGCTGCATGAAATGTTCAAGTTGATCGGTTTGTTGCGTGCTTTCGACAATCGGTTGAATGTTGCTTAATAAACCAGTGATGGATGAGGTAAGGCGGTCCAATTTTTGATTTGAGAGACTAAGTTGCTGCTGTAAGACTGATACTTTATTTTCCAGAACAGGAACAGCCCTCTGTAGTAATAAGTCGGCAGGTTCAACATCGTTTTCCAAAGCAAGATTCAGCTCACTATAAAGATTTTGATAATTGGATAGTTAGTTAAAAAATCACTTTAGTATTGGTCATACAAATACATACCGTTTAAATTCTAAATACAATTCATCCTGAAATAAGGGATCTTGCCAAAGACAATGATATGGAAAACGTTCACGCATCAAAACTGAATCCTGCAATAATACAATGCGCAACTGCTCGAGCAACTTCAAAAAACCATCAGCCGCGAGCGACGATTGTTCAACATCCCCAGTGTCTAAACGCTGTCTCCAAACATCAACCCAAGGAAAAACCTTTCGACACAATTCACGTGGGGGATCACAGCTGCACGAGATAAATAAAATTGGCCTGCTTCTGCCGTAAAACCCGCCAAAGTTCGTAATGCTTCTCTTGGTACATTGGTTAAATATTTCTTAGATAACGCATTACTATTCCATCTGCCAACCGTTGAATAGAGGATTCGCTCGTTCCTAACTGTTCTGCCATACGTGCTCCTGATCCACGCATTGCATGTGTCTTTGCCTTGGAATGTAATCCGATTTCTTTGAACGCAGAAGATACGGCATCAAGATGTTGCGAATAAGATAGCTCAACCGTCGGGTCTGCAGACTTGACTAGCTTGAGCCGATACCATCCTTGTTTTGGTTCAGGCTAGGAAACGTTTCGCCTTGGATATGCCAACGATGGAACAAATAAAAAGAAAGGGCCATTTGAGGGAATATCTCCATATTCCGGTTTCGGATACATGCAGCAAATTCCACACGGCCTTCCTGATTTGTTTTTCCTTGTAAAAGAACCATAACCAATGCGTAGCATTCAGTTATACCTTCACGTTCAAGCAGCATCGATTGCAAATCAGCAAATTCCATCATGCGGATACTCTCACCACGTAACAGACCAAAGTGTTGTAACAAAAAGGCAGTACAGTTTCTTAGGCCTTCCTAGGTGTTCTTGCCAAATAATAATCAACAACACTCTTCATCTCAGCAGTTGTTGAGTATCCATCTGCTACAGTTCCTGGCCTCTATTCTCCATGTGGTCACGTTTACGCGTCGCATCTTCTTGTTGAAGTCGATCTAAGAGAGCCTAGACATAGGGTCCTCGAGGATGCTGTCTGTGGAAATTTCCATCTGCATGCATTTGTTGCTTATGAAGGTCGACGATTGCAGAAGTATATGCAAGTACAGTGGCAAGCCCAACTTTGCCATTGGCAACAGATAAAACAGCTTCAGTGGCAACAACAGCATCAGTAGCAATAGATTCCTCGGAAGAATCAGGAGGTGGAATACTAGTAATAGTAGTAGGAGCAGCAGAAGAAGATGATGAAGATGGTAGTGATACAATGATATCAGGAGCAGGAGCAGCAGAGAAGATGATGGTGGTGGTACAATGATATCAGGAGCAGGAGCAGCAGCAGAAGATGATGGTGGTGGTCTTATGGGTGTGGATGTAGGTGGTTCTTTTTTTTTTTCTAGATCTTCGACGATCACGTAAAACAACCTAATAGTGCATAAGGTTAACATATAGCTGAAACAAGCTCATGTAAAAAAATATAAAAATTAGATGTTTTACCTCTTCGACCAAAAAAAGATGTAGTTTGGCATCATCAATTAAAAGCTGAGTGTGATCGGCAGGACAACGACGGCGACACCAGTCAAGGAATTCTTCTTGTTTTGGTACATAGGTTCTTTTAGTATTTTTAGGGCGGGATTCTTGGGCAAGTTGAAATGTTTGTTGGCAGCAGCGGCAGCAGCATGTGCATAAGTAACAGTACGATTAAAATATTGCGCGTGAGGAAAGTTAGGAAGACGAGAAGAAAGAGGAAGAGAGGAAGTGGAACACTACTACTACTACTGGCTCCACCAGAACTTCGATAACCTTGAGAAAAACCAGCAGCAGCAGCAGAGTGTCCAGAAGTCATTGTAAACAAATATAAGATTCAATATAAGTAGAAATGGTAATGAAGAGGAATGAGAGATGTAATGAACAAACGAATAAGTAAGTGAATGAGTGAGTGAATGTCTGATGAACAGAACAAGTATTTATACTCAAGTCAAAAAGAAAACTACATAACGCGCTTTCATTTTATTGGTACCCGGAGCAATGTAAAAAAAATTACGTTATGTCTATTGTTTTATGTCTATTGTTTTATTGGTACGATGAACAAGTAAAAAAAATTACATAATGGCTATGTATTGTTTTATTGGTACGATAACAAGTAAAAAAAATTACATAATGTGCTATTGTTTATTGGTACCAGGAACAACAAAGTAAAAGAAAAACTAATGATGTTGTTGTTTTATTGGTACCAGGAACAATAAAGTAAAGAAAAAAAACTGATGATGCTGTTGTTTTATTGGTACCAAGTTCTAGGAAAAACTAAAACTAATGTGCTATTGTTTTATTGGTACAAGCAATACAAAGAAAAAGAAAAAAGAAAAACTGGTGTGGCTGTCGTTTTATTTTAATGCAAAAAAGCAACAATTTCAGAATTAAGGTAATCTGTGTGGCGTCGTTTTATTTTACGCATGGAGAAATAATTTCAGAATTAAGGTATCAGGATTGGGTCACCGCTAAGCGGGTGACCTCGGTCGTGACCCTAAGCCAGCCCCCAATGATAATCACCAAATATTTTTACAGTGCTTCCACCGCCATTTGGACAAATTTTTGAAAACGTTGGTCAGATTTTTGAAAAAAATTGATCATGTTTTTGAAACCCAGTTACCTATGTTGACGAAACGAAGACTGAAGATGTGATACATACTCTCTGAGCCACGCTTTATTTTTCCTTTATATAATAGTAATAAACTTGTTCCCCTTTCTTCCCCATATCTTTCTAGCTAAGTGAAATAATTCAATTTTTTTTTTCAGGGAGGGGTATTATAATAATGGTAATAAAATAATGATACAATAAAATAATGATAATAAAGAGAATAAGAAAGAATAGTGATGTTGATAATATTATAGTTATAATAAAATAAAAGTTGTTACCCAAAGTAACGGTACCAGGGTCGGGTATGTATCACATCTTCAGTCTTCGTTTCGTCAACATAGGTATTTGTTGTCGTACCTAAACTAATTCCAGTTGACTCCACTTCGACTTCCGATGTGATACGCTTTTCCGGACAAGAAAAAATTGAATTACTAATGGCAGTACTTGATGATGCTTGTGATGAGGGTTTATAATAATATTGTTCAAACGTATTTGAATTTAAACTCCAGTTTGCATGTTTCTTCACGTCTTGTATAGAATGGCCTAATTCCACCGCTTTTGTACTTGATGCTGCTCGTATTGAGTGTGCTTGGTAGTGATTTGTATTAATTCCAGCTTTTTCCATTGCTGTTTTGATCCAATTTGCCACGGTTGTTGGTCGAACTAAAGTTGGTTGCTTTATTGTTGAATCTAGGTATGTTAAAAAAATGTGTGTTCGTTTGATAAATGTTGCCGAATCTTTTCTGTTTTTAAAATATATTGACAAGTTGTTGTGACAGGGCATATGTCGTCGTCTTCCACTGTTCCTAATGTAATCGATTTTACTTGGCCTTCTTTGGGCATTCTTGCGTGTATTCTAAGAACAGTGTTCCTTTTTTCTTGTTTCATAATTACATCTTGATATTGTAATCTACCAATATCTGATCTTGGTCTCCACATGGTTGCGATGCATAATAGTAAAATTGTTTTTAGTTGTAATTGACTAAGAGAAAGCTCTGACGTGGGTGATAATTCCTTCTTTATATATGTTACAAGAATATCGACATCCCATGTTGCCAGTTGTTGTTCACTAGGAATCTTCACCTCTGAATTTCGCTTTGCGGTAAAAAATTCTTTTATTATCGCTTGATCGGCAATAGGTTTTTTATCTTTGTGAATAATTGAAAATACAGAAGCAATTGATGATCGTAACGTGTTGAGGTGAGTGCTGCTAAACTTCGTATTGTCCTTTAAAAATTTTAATATGTTGTTTATATTATATTCCAATGCGTCACAGGGAGGTTCTTGGTGTTAACACCATGCCGTCCAGTGGTTCCACCTATTGTCATACGTTCTTTGAGTTGATTGCCTTGTCTTTTGATTTAAAAATATAACCATATCTTCATCTATACCATCTTGTAGCCGGTGGTTGTTGATAATAGCCAAGCGGTGAGAGACCATTTCCGATTTATTTTCCATAGAATTGGAGGTTCTATATGTTTCATCCATAGAATCATTGGAAACCAAAATTGGCTGGGCCACCGTGGTGTTACTAGAACTGCTCTCTTTATCTTGTGTTTTTGAATCTTCTTTAGAACTTGAGGTATTAGCTTCCATGGTGGGTATAAATACATTCCCTTTTGTAACCATATTTGACTCATTGCATCTATTGCCTTGGCTGCTGGGTCTGGTGTCCATGTCCAGTATATCGGTAGTTGGTGGTTGTGGTGTGCTGCAAAAGCATCTATCTTTAATTTTCCCCATTTTTTCTGAATGTAATTGAACATCGTTCGTGGGATGTTCGATTCGTAGAATGGTTTTTTCCGGTGACTTAATTTGTCTGCTTGTGTATTCATAATTCCAGGAATGTGTTGATATAGTACCTCGATATTGTATTGGTTGCATAAATTTTGTATTTGAATGGCAGGGTCTTGTAATAATATGGAAGTTGTCCCACCTGATTTTGTTCTATATTTTAAAGCAGTCATATTGTCCGAGTAAATTTTTATTGTTGAGTTTTTGCATTTTACAGCATGGTGTTGAATCGCCAACAAAATCGTCTTGAGTTCGCGTATGTTTATTGAATGCGTTTTTTCTTTCTGGCTCCAAAATCCGGAAGTTGTGATTAAATCGGAACTGATTCCCCATCCACTGTTTGATGCATCGACATGAATTATCGTTTTTGGAGGCGTTGCTGGAAATTTTTGAATTGGGAGACCATTCTTCTGTGTTGTGAATGTTTGCCACCAACTCAATTCTTGGAGGCTGGTATTTGATAAGTTGCATGTTGCGTCCCAGTCTTGGTGCGTCCTCTGTAATGTTTTGGAAAGGTCTCTTTGTAAGTACCTGATATGTAGTAGCGCTTCGCCCACGGCTGGAATCATTGACGTCATCTTGCCGAGCAAGCCTGCTATCCAATGGCATGTTTTCCTTGGACAAGTAATTAATTGACGAATTCTCTTCATCAAACTTGTAATCTTTAATGATGGGACTGATATAATCATTTTCTTGCTGTTGAACGTAAAGCCCAGAAATTCTTGGGTTTTTGATGGTATTAGGATACTCTTCTTGTAATTGATTATAAAGCCTAACCTCTCGAGATGTTGTCGTACTTGTTGAGTTACTTGATTCATCTCGTGTTTTGTTTTTGACAGGATATATATATCGTCCAAATAAAATATAATTCGAATTCCTAGTTTTCTTAAAGGTTCTATGGCATAGCGCATAATTTTTGAAAAAACTCTTGGAGCGACGCTGAGACCAAATGTGAGAGATTTGTAACGGTATACCGTCCCTTCGTTTTCCAAACTTAGAAAGTCTTGAGAGTCGCTGCGTATTGGAACCACCACATAAGCGTCCTTCAAATCGATCTTGCAGATATAATCGTCTTTTTCTATAATCTCTCGTAGTGCTGGAACACCCTCCATCTTGAAATGCTTGACTTGTATAAATGAATTTAATTTTTGACAATCTAGTATTGGTCTTCTTTTTGTCTTTTCCTGTATGGTAAAGAATTTTGAGAGGAAATTTCGGTTTTGTGTAGGCGAAATTTCTATCATTCCACCCTTTAAGAAATTTTTTATTGCTTCATTGATGTGGTGTTGATCTTCTACTGATGTCAATTTTTTCTTGTTCCACCATGGAGTCGGCTTTTTTGCGAATTGAATCTTGTAACCATCTTGGATAACTGATAACGACGGCCAAGGATGTTTTGTTATTTCTCTCCAGTAGGGGAGAAAATGTTGTAAGCGACGTCCCAGTAGAATTCCATCTGATGGTATAGTGTAATTTGTTATTGAGTTGGTAATAGGGTTTTGGAAGGCTAATAGTGGTATCAAAGGACGTGAGGGTTGTAAGACTTGTATTTTGTGTGACATTATTAATTTTGTGTCCCGTGAGTTGGGTTGTTCGTTGATGTGGTACTGTGGGTGTTGTTGATGTAACTGTTGCTGTTGAAGGTTGGGGTCCCACGCCCCCTTCCTCCGAAATAGTTTTTTGGATTACCTCGTCCATAGAAACTACGTCCGCCCCTATTGCTGTTCCAATTTGAAGTTGGTCGATATCCTCCTCGACTGCTTCCACTAGAGTTATTTGTAGTGGCTGCTCTAAGCACCCGTTGTTGGTAATTTGCCTCATTATATCTGTTGATGAACTCTTCGTCAAAAGCTTCTCGTTTTGATCCTTGGTCTTTCGTTTCCAAGTATTTAAGACTCTGTGGTAATTTAAGTGCTCTGATGGCATAATCTTTTGCATCTTCATCCTATTGTCGACTTTGGACCCATGCATGGATTGCCAGTCTTTTGGCGCTTTCGAAAGCTTCATCCAAAATTTGGTTAGCTTCTTCTGTTGATAATGTTCTTGTCTTTGTAATATTCCTACCCACCATCAAAATAAATAATAATAATATACACCGATCTAACTCAAACATAATAATATCGGTTACTTCTCTATTATACCATATTAAGCAAATCATACCAAATGAAACATATAACAATAATAATATACCAATCACAATTATATACCAATAATAATAATAATATAAAACATATCATATATCAATATACTGAAACTAAAACAACAAGTGAACCCATCATCGTAGGATAGGGAAATTATATACCAAAGAATATAAATAGACTTAAAATTAATAATATAAATAATCTTTATCTTTTTATCTTGATACTTGATTCATAATAAAAGACTTAATCGATTCTCACAAGACTTATCTTTGTTATCCATTTCTATTTCTATCTACTTTTATCTTACCTTATCTATCTATTTTCCTATCCATACGACATTTTTTTCTTGTGAACTATCACCATGTCCAATACTCCAACTTCAAATAACTCCAATATTAATCGATCCACTCCCGTGGTAAATCATGACAATCAAACAAACAATGATGATGAAACTGCCGGTCTTGCTCAACAAACAAATAATCTGAATTTAGACGCAATGATGGAGGACGCAGCTCCATGGATTCCCGACAACCAAGACGGTGTAGAACAAATTCATCCCAGCCAATTAGGTCCAAACAGTAAACCCGAAGTTGTCATAAAATACTTACGTCAACAGCTAGTTCATTGCACCAGCTTGATTACTCTGGCAACCATAAGAAACAACCTTGAGGAAGTCCAAGCTCTTAATGAACAACGAAAAGATTTCCAAGAACGTTTGGCGATCATGGAGGACGTGTTAAAAAATGAAACATCCACTAAAGAGGTCTCATCCAAGGATAAACAGAAAACTCCGGTGGTTCCAAAAGACCTTCCAGCATTTCAATTGAGAGGCCAACATAGACATGACAAGAGACGGGACAGCTATGACTCTGCTGAATCATTTCTGGATGATTTTGAGGTCCACCTCGCGGCGTATGAACTAAACATAGAGGAAAATTGGCGAAGACTGATCCCCATGACGTGTGACGCCAATAGAAGAGCGTGGTTACTGTCCACCATGAAAAACCTGAAATAACAAACTGGACTTTGTTTCGTGCCGAAGTCGAACGCTATTTTACATCACCATATACGATTTTTTATCGTCGACACCGCATCCGTACAATAAAACAATCTAGAAACCAATCCTTATGAGAATATTCAAACAAACTTCAAGAATATGCTGTTAAATATGGCATTCCGAATAACCAGGATCTCGTTTTCAATTACCTGTGTCTCTTAATCACCAATACCGGAAGAACGCATGGACATTAGTTGCTAACCATTATGGCGACCAAATCCCAGACAAACTCGAACCAGTAGTTCAGATGGTCCAATCTCTTGCTGCCTCAGAAACATCTTCTGATACTAATAGTACTTCTGATTCCAACTCGGATAGCGATGAAGCAGAATCTGACTCCGATAATGAAAAACCACACAACAAAGTCGCCGCATTAACAAAAACAAATCCAAAGGAAAAGGCAAGACACCTGTATCTTCAAAAAAGAATGCTTGCTTCTTGCACCCGAAATCCAACCACACTCGTTTCGATTGCGAAAAATTGAAGGAAGTATTACACATGTCAAGATACAACAACAACAATAATAATAACTGGCAAAACAATAACAAATTTGGCTCTCGTTCCTTCTTTGGTCCTTCCAACAAGGGTAACTATAATAATGGTGCTGGTCCCAGCAACATTAACTTATGCCGATTTTGCCGCCGTGTTCCGTATGTCAGAGGACATGAGTGCCAGGAGATGCTTCGAGCTCGTCGTTCGAACTTCAATAACAACAATAATAATAACACGGTTCGCAGCCGTATGAATCACTTGTCTTCACAAGTAGAAGATATGCCTTCTGTCAACGATGACGAATTGATGGAAACATCATCTAACAATAATAAAGGTACTATTAAAACCGATTCATTATTACAGTATAACACACATACTCAAAACACAAACCACTCTTTAAAAAATAATCAAACTAAGAAAAACACTGACTTACCCTCGGCTATTTTTGTTCCTATCACTTTACAGGATAAACAAATACTGGCTTTCCTTGACACGGGTTGTGACAAGTCATCACTTAGTTTAGAATATATAAAAAATAATAAATTGTCATTTACACCATTTACACATCGTGGTTCTGTTATAACTTCAATAGAAGGTTTAGAAGGAAAAAGAGTTGGGGAAGTAAAAAATATTCTTTTAAAATATGGAGGCAAAACAGTCACCCATACTTTCGAAGCTTTACCGCTTTCGGAAAACATAATCATGACTATTGGTATGGATCTTATGCCGAAACTGGGTATCTCTATCCATGGTCTTGCCACATCATGGGATGATAATCCACATGCACAAATCAATAATGATACGTGTTACGATGTTCCTCCTCCAAATAATTCACCTGCTGGTTCTAAAGAAGAACAAAAAAATTTTCATATAAAAATTAAACCATTTTTAAAACAAAATGAAAACATTCCACTGACATCACATTGTCCTTTACCAGAAGCTGTCATTCGTTTAGAAACACCTCCAAATATTACGATATATAGACCACAATATCCTCTACCATATGCTTTAATTCCTGAATTAAAGGAAACAATTAATCGATGGTTAGAAGAAGGTGTTATCATTCCCGCTCCAGTAAACACTGCTTGGAATCAACCATTAACAGCAGTTCCAAAAACAACTGGCCCTGATGGAATTAAAAAACATCGACTTTGCTTAGACACACGTGGAATTAACAATGCATTGATAAATAACGATAGACATCCTATCAATAACATCCAAGAAATTTTCTCAAAACTAAGTGGATGTAATATTTTTACCACACTTGACTTAAAAGCTGCTTTTGAGAGATTTCCAGTATTACAAGAACACCAACAAAAACTTAGCTTTACGTTCTTAGGAACACAGTACTCCTATGCAAAAGGATGCTTCGGACTCAAAACACTTAGCAGTGCTTTTCAACGTGTCATGAATATTTTATTTCATGATCTTCCATTCATAAATTGTTTCATTGATGATATCATAGTCGCATCTAAAAACATACACGAACATGCAGATCACGTTGCACAAGTTATAAAAATATTGACCGATGCCAATCTTATTCTTAATCTAGACAAATGTAATTTCGCTCAAGCAAGCACACATTTATTAGGATTTAGTGTCTCAACTATAGGTATTGCTCTTGACATTCGTAAAGTAACAACCGTTTTAGACTATCCTCCTTTACAAACAGGCAAAGATTGCATGAAATTTGGTGGATTAATAAATTATTTCTGCTCATCAATACCCAACTGTGCTAAAATCATGGCTCCAATTGATGCTTTGTGTCATGAAAAATCTCTCAAAGGAAAATGGGGTTCAGCACAACAAAAAGCATTTGACACTGTATGTCAAATATTAACCAAGACTCCTATATTACGTTATCCATCTTTACATGAGAAATTTTACATAGGCACTGATGCTAGCAACTCTGGCATAGCTTGCGTTTTATATCAAATAATCAAAAATGAAACACGACATATTGCTTTCATGTCTCGTACTCTTTCTAAATCAGAAAGAAATTATTCAACTACCAAGAAAGAACTTCTTGCCATCATCTTCGCTCTTCATAAATTCCACCAATATATATATGGTCGCGAATTCGAACTTAATACTGACCATCGCTCATTATGCTGGTTACAAACACAACCAATAGCTAATCGCATGATGATTAACTGGCTAGAAACTATTTTATCATACCCCGGAATGAAAATCGTACATATTCCAGGTTTACAAAATACCCTACCAGACCTATTGAGTCGTTTATATGAAGACATCAATGACATTGCATCTTTGAGAGGGGGTAATGCTCCAGTTCCAACACAACCGCGACATTCACTTCCACAATTAAATAATAATAGTAAAAATCTAAATACTAGCGATACCATACATATGCATTCCTTATATGCTGATAATCCATTTATTGGCTGTTCACAAGCAAAAATTTTTGAAAGTTGTACAACACATAAATCCTATTCCCAAAGAAGATTTATGTGAAAATACCGGAATTCTTTTTGGATTTGTGTGGTTGCACAGTTTTTTTTAATATGATACTATCGTGCAAAACTCGTTTTCTTTTTTCCGTGCAGACTTGCTTTCTTTCTCACTACTTTTTTTCACTACTTTTTTTCACTTCTTATTTTAAAAATGACTCATCCAAACGACCCGACTTTAATTATTACTTTGCTCATTGCTTGCATTAATTTACTGAATACGATCAACCAACAAAGAAGAAATATCGCTGCTTTGATTGAAATGAACTCAGAGATGATTCAATCACTAGTTCAACAACAATACCTTATCTCGTCCACTTTTTTTTTCGAAATCCCATCTTTCTTTAACGCCATGCCTTTTTTGCTTATTGAAACACCAGTGAATTGTAGACTACAAATGATAAGCGAACGTGTCAGTCTCTCTACTTATCATTACTGGGAAATACCCCATCCTTATTTGACCGATGATGATGATCCACGAACAAGTTTCCATGCCAATTATCGTATGAATCGTACAACTTTCGAAAGATTGGTTAACGATCTTAGACAGCATCCTGAATACCAGCTTACTGCACCAAATGCGCTACCAATCCATATTCAGATTTCGTGTGCAATTTGGCGTTTATCTAACTGTCATCTTGGATATCGTATCATGAACGTTGGGTGGGGTGTTTTCAATGGGAGCTACACCAACATGACCAGAAGGTTCACTGCCGCAGTTCAGGGGGTGTATAGACGAATTATAAGATGGCCGACACAGTTAGAAGTAGTTGAAGAAATTCAACAAGGATTTCAACATCCAAATGGTGATGCAGGGCCACACCGTTTACCAGGAGTAATAGGGGCGCTTGATGGAAAAAACATCATTATTGAAGCTCCCACTCCGCGCCATTATGCAGAGTATTGGCGAGACAGAAAAGGCCATTTTTCTGTGAAGTTGACTGCTGTCTGCGACTATCGATGTCACTTTACGTTCATAACCGTTGGTGATTCAGGTATTTATAAATAATGTTACTGTCCACTTTGATCCTTTAAACAATGAATCTAACATTGTATAAATATGATAATTAATTTAGGTAGATCACATGATGCACATGCTTTCGAATGGTCTGAAATATCAAGCATATATTTAAAGAATCCTAATGTATGGTTTCCTTTAAACGGATACATAGTTGCAGGTATGGGTATTTTACATGGTCCTTTTTTTTGGAGGGGGTCATATTTAACATATATATTTATTCTTCTTGTTTTTTATCTGAATAAGATTCTGCATATTCGTTGTCACCAAACATAATTGTTCCGTACCCTAGCTCTGAGTGTATTGGAAATTCATCCGAAGTCATTAAAAAAAACAGTTCAACAAAGTCCATTCAGCAACCAGAATGACGATCGAAAGATCGTTTGGTATTCTTACTTCTCGCTGGAGGTTCCTCAGCAAGCATTTGTTCATTCGAAATATGGAAGATATTTGCAATATCATTGTCACTTGCTGTATTTTGCATAATCTATGCATAAATATGAATGATCCCGACTTTGAGCCGAGAGAGGAGAATATACGCCATTGGGCTGAACAAGAGGTGGATAATGATAATCGTAACATATCCCAAGAAACGAATGATAATGAAATCTATCAGGCGGGTCGACAAAGGAGAGACGAGTTGAACAGATGGTGGCAAGAGAATAGACAGCGTTAAGTATTCGTTGATTTTTACGTTTTTTTACATATATGTGATTGATATATTTCAAAAGCACAAAAAAAATAAATTTTATTAATTTAAAAGAGAAAGAGAAAGAGAAAAAAAAGAAAAAGAATGAGAGAGAGAGAGAGAGAGGCAAAGAAAACTGCATTTAACTATTATTGTTATTGTTATTATTATAATGTTGATTCAACAGTCTAATAAGTTGCTCATCATTTCTAGCATTTACACGAAGAATTTCATTTCCTTGGTTTAATGATTCATGAAGTCGGTCTTGACGTTCCATTAACTGTTGGAAATGGGTTTCAAATCGATCAGCATGTCTTTGTCGTTCTTCTCTTAATGCAGATGCTTCTGCCTCCCTTTCTCCTGCTTGACGATCTAATACACGGTCAAAGACACGTGTATACACCTCTTCGTTTCTTTGTTGCGCTGGTGTTGCTACTGGTACTCATGCTGGTGTTGCTGCTGGTACTCGTGCTGATGTTGCTGCTGATGCTGATGCTGATGCTGGTGCTGGTGCTGGTGCTGGTGCTGGTGCTGGTGCTGGTGCTGGTGCTGGTGCTGGTGCTGGTGTTGCTACTGGTGTTGCTACTGGTGCTGGTGCTGGTGTTGCTACTGGTGTTGCTACTGGTGCTGGTGCTGGTGTTGGTGAAGTAATTGTACGGGAAGTGGAAGTAGACGTGATGGTAGAGATGGGAGGAATTGACATTGTTTGTGAAAGTGGCGAAGGAACAATGTTAGGAGTAGGGTTAAGGATAGATGAAAGGGTGAGCATGGATGAAAGAGGTACAGGGGAGAAGTCTATTTGTTCTTCCGTTCTTCTTCTTGATGTTGGACGCTCTTCCACTTCAGGGGAGGAGAGAGAGTGGCGGCGAGGTAGTTGCATAGTGGTGTCAGTAGTGGTGTCGATAGGAGTAGCGGCGGTGGTGGCGGTGGTGGTGGTGGAGACAACGGTATTGTTGACTAACATCCCAGTGTGGGAGGAGTACCGGAATGGAGCATTGGTCGTTGGTAAAGCATGGAGGAGCTTGTTCAACTCGTCGTACACTTCATCTTCTTCAAATGTTCCTTGCCCGGTCTGAGCGCGCTCACGAAACTGCTTTCTGTAATTGGCACACAGAGAATCCCATTTTCTGGTGATGGCGCCTTTAGTACGAGCAGAACGATTTGCAACCCCATTTGCTTCGTTGAAATTGTTGGAAATGCGGGTCACAATGGCCTTCTTCTCTTGTGAGTTACAGGTTCTCTCCAAGGCGGTAAAATTCCTGCTATAAGTTTCGATCAAGAGGAGTGTCTCAGATCTATTCCAATTACTTCCTCGAACTGGCTGGTGGTTACTATCATTATCAGGAGCTTCATTGAAATTAAAAGTAGAGAACATGGTTGTATTTTGGTGTAGGTATGGTTTAATGAAATAAAAGTAATGGAGTGTTATCAATCAAAAATAATAAAATAAAAAGAGAGAGGATTAAGTTAACGAGAATTAAAAGAACAAAATTGAACTAAAGTTTATTTCAAATAAAGTATTCTCACTATTTATATTAAGTTCTTATCATCGGGGCGATATAATAGCGTAATGATTGTGAGAATTATGATAGAAGAGATAATCCTCTGTCAACACAGCTGGCATATATTATTATTAATGAAGACGGGGTTATGTATTCTTACAAATCATTGTCCTAATGTGGACATACAAAGTAATGTCATAATTGATTTTTAGATGCTGCTTTTAAGTATTAATAATCATTATGACTGTCTTATGAAGCATTTGAAGGTTGGATACAACATAAAGTCAAAAAAGCAGTAAAATAAAAAAATAAAAAAATAAAATAAAATAAAAGCGCAAGTTGTTACATTAGTATTTTTTCAGTTTCCTTTTTTATATTTAGGAGACGCCTACCCCCTTCTCCTAAATATTAAAAAGGAAAGTTAAGCTGACTACACATTTTTCCACGTTTTCACCGCAAAATTTTTATCGCACGATAGCTGATTTATGTATTTCCAAAAAAGATTCCGGTATTTTCACATAAATCTTCTTTGGGAATAGGATTTATGTGTTGTACAACTTTCAAAAATTTTTACTTGTGAGCAGCCATTGACATGATCACACCACCAGTGGAAGATCGACATAAATTATTATTAGATCAGCATAACTTCGGTCACTTTGGCGCTAAAGCCATGACAAAAGGTTTACGAAACCAAGGATTTAACTGGAACGGTATTTTTCACCAAGCATTGAGTGTTGTACGTGCTTGTGATACATGTGCTAAAAATAACATTATAAAACATAGATACCATCCATTACGTCCTATCCAATCTTATCTCCCTGCAGATCACTGGGCATTAGATTTAGCTGGTCCATTCAAGACCACACTTTTTGGAAATAACTACCTACTTGTCGCCGTAGATTTGTGTACCAAATTTACTATTCTTCGCGCTATACCAAATAAACAATCTGACACAGTAGCGAAAATAATAATACAAATATTTCAAGATTTTAGCTTCCCACGTTATATAAACACAGACTGGGGATCCGAATTTGTCAATTCGATAATGGAAAAGTTAACAGAAGCTGCAGGTGTTTACCACCGCAAAAGTACACCATATCATGCTCGATCTAATCCAGCAGAACGATATGTACAAACATCAGTGCGTGCTTTAAGAAAAAGCATTAGAGGTGCAATCAAGTCATGGGATATTTTCGTTCCAGGAATTCAACTAGCCATAAACGCTAAAATATCAAAATGTACGGACACAGCTCCCTACACATTAATGTTTGCTAGAAAAATGAACCAATTCTAAGATTTTAGAAATGAAATAGGCATAGAGCCATTATCATATGATGAATTAAAGAAAAGAATACACAAAATGGAAACAGTTGTTTTTCCTGCAATCAATGAACGTGTAAAAGCCATACTTGATGCACAGGCACAAAAATTTAATAAGAAACATTTAATAGTTGACTTTCCCACCAACAGCCATTGACTTTCCACC